>CAXARO010000361.1:52500-55060 GCA_963971305.1 Arcuatula senhousia | reverse complement strand
AATCAATAAATAATCAATAGATAATCAATAAAATAAATTCCACCGTGGGATGCACGGGTGGTTAAAGAAATGATATTTTCAGATAATATATAATAAACATAAAATATCAACATTCAATGATCAGATAAATGGTTACCGAATATTGTGAATGGCAACCAGAAATCAATACAAATATAAATATGCAGAATAATTTGGCGTCACCGTGGGATACACGGGTGAATAATATTTAAGACCGAAACCCCTTAAGAACCACCGTGGGATACACAGATGGCTGAATCAAAGAAATTTTGGATTACTGTGGTATACACGGTTGAAGAGACCAAAACCCCTTAAAATGTTCTTTAAGTTCACGAAGCAGCGAATCATTAAAGCACACATAGAACGACATATCGGTGTTGAAATTTCTAAACGGTTCCAAAGCACATAACTTTCTCTTTGATTTCCGACTATTTCTTATATAAAACATCTTTTACATGCGTTGAGATATCAGTATTTAAAACTATTCACGGAGAGAATGAACGCTGATAATTTTCCTCATTCAACAAGTAGACAGCTGAAAGTTCTTGCGTTGTTCAGAATACGGCACACTTCATGTTGTGAGTTAAGTTTATAAGTTGTTATTCCTAGCGGTTCAGACGTTTTATACCTCTTAAAAAAATAACCATTTCTAACGGTTTGAATTGCACTCCACCTCTGTTATATAGTTCTTATTATGATTTCCACTTGATTGGTTGATTGATTGATCCAAATGATTAATTAGTGGATTGATTGATTGATGTTGCTTGTCCTGGAAAATCTAGCAGCACATATCTGTACGCGATTGCTTGATCGGTAAAATGTACGAATCCATTATTCTAAACCTCGTACTTAGTTAGAGCTTTCCACTTCTCCCGGCTGAATCCTCTGAGAAAAGATTTGACACTTCAATCAAAGAAGCCTGCTCCCCAAATCGAGCTTGTGCCAGCTAAAGCATAGGCCATGGATACTTCCACCAATGTTCTTGCATCTGAAAGTATAAATTCTAATCCCCGGCAGAATCATATTCTAAATAAATTAACTTTTTATCTTATAAACATGTGACTTTATATAGTTAGAAATAATTAAAGTTCACCGAAAAGGACACTTCAAGTATTTAAATAATGTTGTAACAATATTTTAGATATAACTACCAAGTATAGTAAATTAGGTTATCTTATTTCTCCTTAAAAATGGGTGGGAATGTATGTGGTGGGATAAAAAATTGTATTGCAACCACTTTTACGTCTTGTCTTCAAGAAAATCAATGAAGTAATGACGTCCTTGACATTGTGACGTAACAATTGCAACGACGTAATTTCTATAAACTAACAACCATTAACAAAAGGTACTTACCGCGATAACCAAATTTAAGTATAACGTACTTAAATTTCATTATCTCTGATGCATAAACAAAAATAAAACAAACATGATGCAGTGATAAGTTTCAAATTTTTCTGCTTTTAACCAAACCTCTCTTGCTAATAATGCATACCCATTTATAACTAAGGGGGGAAATGAAAACTCTTTGTAAGGTTTGGCATTATTGGGCCTCAGCTTTAATAAGGATTTACAATAATAAATATGAATGATTTCTCATATATCATATAAATCTAGATAATCAATAAATAATCAATAGATAATCAATAAATAATCAATAGATAATCAATAAAATAAATTCCACCGTGGGATGCACGGGTGGTTAAAGAAATGATATTTTCAGATAATATATAATAAACATAAAATATCAACATTCAATGATCAGATAAATGGTTACCGAATATTGTGAATGGCAACCAGAAATCAATACAAATATAAATATGCAGAATAATTTGGCGTCACCGTGGGATACACGGGTGAATAATATTTAAGACCGAAACCCCTTAAGAACCACCGTGGGATACACAGATGGCTGAATCAAAGAAATTTTGGATTACTGTGGTATACACGGTTGAAGAGACCAAAACCCCTTAAAATGTTCTTTAAGTTCACGAAGCAGCGAATTATGCCAAATTGACAGTGAATTCACTGTCAACCGCCACTTAAGTAAGTGCGGAATGCAGCTGCTTCGCGGCTGAGGCCCAGCTGAAAGACCCCCTTTACTTATATAATTACATGCCTTTTTACATGAAAACTTAACTAATAATCAGTAATAAGGCATTGTATAATGGTATCAATCTAATAGAATTTTTTACAGTACAATTCTTAGTTTAATACCGAAAAATTGATAGTTGTGATATCAGAAACCCCTTCATTATTTCGTAACTAAAATTACTAGTTTTTATCAACAAACCATTATCCAACGGACCAGACTTTATCCTTCTCGCAAAATAACTATGAATCACTGCTATAAATAAAGCTTTTATACTTGTATATTCATCTTCCGAATTTTATTCATCAGTTTCTATATATACAATATGTCTTGTTTTAATTGTGACCAATATTTTCCGCATGTGTACTTGTAAGCGAAGTTTGTAAAAAAAATGCAATCGAGAAAGAAAGAAAAAAAAAATACTAAATCACGCGCTCCCGGTAAATTAATAGA
>CAXARO010000361.1:0-50000 GCA_963971305.1 Arcuatula senhousia | reverse complement strand
ATTAACTCCTGGTGTAGTCCTTCTTGCCTTCTTCTAAATTTATCAACGTCTGTTTTTAAGCATTGTTCTTGTCCTTCACTGAAAAAAAAATGAACTGATTGTACTGATTGTACTTTATACACTTTATACATTTGTACATAAGACACAAGTATTTCAAAAGCAACGAAAGAAAAAAATACTAGGTTAAAATTAGTTGGTTCTATTGCACCAATTCTTCTTCTTCTTCCAAAATGTACCAATGTGTCAAGTACATGTTATTTTCATATTAAAGGAATATAATAGGAATAGACAGATATATGGCTCTAGCACATTATATTTTTTATCCGTTCTATGCCTCAAGGTACTGTTAATAATTTAATAAAATGTGAACGAAATAAATTTACAAACAATCTTATCAAATTATTAAAATTTGTTTTTGTATACCGGTGTGCTCGGGCAGACAGGAACCGCTTACTCTTCCGGATCACCCAACCTTACACTTGTTACGACTTGAGTTTTGGCTGATGATTTCTGTTCCGTTGATTTTGTGTTTCCTCATGCTGTTCTTTTTCATGTTTACCGGTTTTGTCGTTGCCCTTTCAGACTTTTTACACTCGAATGTCACTGCAACAACATTGTGATCCTCAATTCTTTAGTATACAATGTATGTCTTCTTTTGTTTGTTATTTTGACATAACCAGATAACAATTGATATTTCCAGTTCGAAAATGTTATGATTTTTTTTTTAATTAATTACCATTGAACTGAGGTTTGAATTTCCACCGTTAACTGTAAAACTGTCTATGTCCTGGTGGGGTTCTGTAAAAAAATCAAAGCCTTAAAATTTGTATGTTTTATTACATAGCTTTGAAAACATCCAAAAAGACACCATTCAATTATTTTATGCTTCCCTTGATTATAATTGATGTTTTAACGTCTCTCGGTAAAAATTGACGGTATGAGATATTTTTTAGTTGGCAAAATATTCATTTATAAATCTATTTTTATATTAGTTTTTAAAACCTTTGGATATTTTGTACCTGCTTGGTAATTTTTAACTTAAAATTTATGTATGCGTCCACAAATTCAACGCTTGTCAACCTCTCGTGACCGTAGTTGATATCTAATGAACTTCAAAAACAACAATGGATATGAACTACTGTTGTTTTTAATGTTTAAGTGATTCAAACACTTTTCGATTGGTACAAACTGATAAACAATCTCTTATTCCGCCGAAAATCATGTGGCAAATTGACAGATTAAAACCACACTTCAATATACATTTTTTCGCCGAAATAGAACCAATGGTTCTATCGTTTTAAATATACGTTAAATTTGCGCTATTTTAAACAAGTGACTAAAATTACTAGAAACAAGAGGCTCACAGGAGCCTGAATCGCTCACATGGTATTGATGTCAACCCTATGAAGAACATTCTAGAGCTAAATAAGCTGAACATTTAAGCAAGCAACCACTTTTCTTTATCTGCTATAGTTTTCATTATATGAGCCAAAAACATGAAAACATGTTAGTTTAGGGGCTGTCATCTCTATAAGGGGTCATCTGACAACTTTAACCCTATGAATGCTTTTCTAGAACTTAATGAGCTGAACAATTCAGCAAGGAAAAGCTTTTCTCTATCTGCAATAGTTTTCATTCTATAGGCCAAAAACACTTTTTTCACCTTTAAGGGGCTATAACCCTTATAAGGGGTCACCTGACAACTTCGACTATTGGACACTTTTGTAGAGCTAAATGAGCTGAACATTTAAGCAAGCAACAGCTTTTCTCTATCTACAATAGCTTTCATTCTATAGGCCAGAAAAAAACTATTTTCGCCTTTAAGGGGCTGTAACCCCTATAAGGGTCATCTGACAACTTCGACCCTATGGAGACTTTTGTAGAGTTAAGTAAGCTGAACGTTTAAGCTAGCAACAGCTTTTCTCTATCGGCGATAGTTTTCATTTTATGGACCAAAAACACCTTTTTTGCCTTTAAGGGGCTGTAAACCCTATAAGGGGTCATCTGACACCTTCGAACCTGTTGAGACTTTTATAGAGCTAAATGAATGAACATTGAAGCAAGAAACAGCTTTTCTCTATCTGCAATAGTTTTCATTCTATAAGCCAAAAACATGAGAAAATGTTATTTTTCACCTTAAAGGGGCTGTAACCCTTATAATAGATCATCTGACAACTTGGATCAAATGGAGACTTTTGTAGAACTTTTGATGCTGAAATAGGGTGGCATCATATTTCATCCATCTCTTATACTTTTTGATTTACAAGCCAAAAACAGTAGTGTGACCCCATTGTCTATTTTGGATAACGGTGGCCATATTTTTTGACGGATGAAAAATATAAACACAAGTTTGGTGCAGGACACCCTAAGGATCATCCATACTTAGTTTCATTAAATTCTGTTCAGTAGTTTTAGAGGAGAAGATTTTTGAAAAATATGTTAACGGACAGACGACGACAGACGACAACGACGGACGCCAAGTGATGGTAATAGCTCACCGGGACCTTCGGTCCAGTTAAGCTAAAAAGGCTTAATTCTCTTTCGCTTATTTAGAATTACGATTGACCTTTTGAACATTTTCTAATTCATGGTCATTGAAATCCAAGGTAAACAGTAGACAGAAGAGTTCAAAGATCTCAGGATGACGCATGTGTTGTCTGTTAATTAATTTGTTATGGTGGACTTATTTTCAAACCTTGTATTCCCCATGTGCTTAACATGCCTAATGTAGGTCATGTTAAAGCATTATTGTAATCTGTACTCATCTGACCCACTGATCTGACCACGGCCAGGTGCTGTTTTCCTGATAATTAGAGGCAGCAGTCAACCGCTAATTGACATGCGAATAAGACACATTCACGCTCTTCTATTCATTTTCAACTTTTCAATTAGTTATTTTTAATATATTATATATTAGACCACTGTATATGAAAAATTATTGATGTCGTGATTGACCTTTTAATACAACTTTTTTTTAATTTCATTTTTTAAATAAACTTTTCAACATATAAATAAATGCAAACGAAAGAGTCAGCGTTTTTGAAAAGCTTATACTTGTAAAATATAGCATGAATATTTAATTAATGGAGAGGGTATCCTGACATCACGTGACTGACAGGCAGGTGTATCTAAATTATGACCAGTTTTACAACCATTAAATCTTTCACTGCATTACAAAAATAACGATGCATGACCAGACAACCTCACTGCTCAGCTTCAAATGACAAACGTAAATTAATGTAGGACGATAAAATAATTACGCGATGCAGAAATGATGGTTTAACCATTACTAAAATGCTGCATGTATTTATACAGTTGTTAATACACATACAACATTAGCAGGCACGTAAACAAGATTTTGCAAGAGGGGGGATTTTATTCACCTGAGTTCGTATGCCTTTAAAAGTCACGACATTAAAAAATAGTTAATATATTTGCAAGACATAATTTCACAAGCCATTCTTCGTTGTTTAACAGAACTCAAATGGACTATAATATGTTAATAAATGCTGAAGTTAATAATTTTAGGTCATTAAACAATTAATTTACTTATTAGATATGGAGTAAATGAAGTTCATTCGCAACGTTAAATTTTTGCACTAGCAATGTCACCGCGGATCCCCCCCAAAAACTGCCGCAAAAATGTCCTGGTCTATAGTACAACATTTTTGTATGTGGCTTTGTTGCTTCAAGGAATCGTCGTAATTTATGAATAATTTATATAATTGTATTTTGTACTTTGTCTTTACGCAATCCTAACGAACTTTGAAAGGTATAAAATTGTTTTGACACGGGCTGAAGTCGATCAGTCCATAACAATCGCGGCATGACCTGCAGGTTGACCTCTCATGGCAGTGTCTGAGAATTTTATTGCATTTTTATGTTTGTAAAAATTTAATGGCCAAGATAATCTCTGCTCAAACTGTAGTATCATTTGAAGATCGAATATTTGAAATTTTGACAATTTGAGAAAAAAAGCTGTTACATGTATTACAAATAGATAAAATCTCTTTATAATGTCATGGAGGAGGATATTAAACTTCAAAGTCAATTCTAAATAAATAAAACTAGTAGCACTTTTTAAATCAACTAAAAATTGTTCATACTTATTAGAAGAGGTTTTATATCCACTAATGACCAGTATTACAACACTGCCCTTCAAATATAACGATGCATGACCAGACAAATATTAACTACGCCAAAGCAACAGACCCTCAATCAAATCTCATGATAATTCTCAAATGTACATCACATTTGAAATACGTAAAATAGTAGAAACATTACCTTTGGGGATTGTTGAGCCAATCTATTTATGGGGAAAAATAATCATGTATAAGCTGTTTTTTTTTCTTTTTCACTTACCTACATGTTTGAAATTAAGTTATTATAATGGTGGGCAATCATCCGTTCATGTAGGGAGTATAATAATTGAAGATCTTTTTCGGACATCTTGCAAATTTTAAGTCGGCATTTTATTTAAGATTAAATACTTTAAATGACACAAGGGATGCAAAATGTAATTCTTTATTTTATTTTATTAATGAAATAAATATAATGTTAATATTATAAAGAAAATAAGCTTTTTCTGAAAAGTTATATTAACCGGATAGATAATTGGCGGGAAAATGCGTGACAAACTTTTCTATAGAATTGTGGAGGAAATTGATTTTCTCAAATATCTAGAAAAATGACTGTGACATAATATATTTGGCTTTTCACTTGTGAAACTAAAATCTGATGGGTTTCTAGCTCACAATGACGCTTAATACTTTTTCCCCATTATAATCTATTGCAAAACAAAGTTTAAGGTCATCGATTTCGCAAGGTGATAAAACTCTATAAGGTCGTCACCCCCATTTTTTCAAGTTTTTCAATGTTCCTTTATGAAGTTTAATTCTGCAATTTTAAAAAAAATCTAATGGGTTTTACTCATACCCCGAACCACCTTAATAGTATTTCTCTGGACTGTGTATAAAACGGAGAAACGAGATACCAGATACAATGTATTAGATATACCAGATACTGTACCACAATTTTTATTAAAACTGTAGTTTTTAGAAATATAAACTTATCTCCTTTTCTAACAAGTATTTTGCATTCAGATTTTATTCTTGTAGACAAATAATAAATGATTTCGCAAATAAATATTTTAAGCTGATCGCCAATCATTTGAAAATAACTGCATGGATATTTTGATTAGAAACCCATGTTAATAAAATAAAAATATCTGTCCCTTAATTGGTCCCCTAATTTTTATTCTGCTTATCTTCAGGACTTAAATTAAAATTCATGCTGAATTATGATGGTTTATTCAATTAAGTTGTAACATAATTAGTTTGTACATTTAGCACTTTTTGCACCTTAATTTTTGTCTCTTAAATATAAACAATTTATTATGACGGGTTACTATTTTGTTTTCTATATGATGTTAAAGCATTAATAAATAATCGGGCAAATTGAAAGGATTAAAAGTAATTAACATTAACTAGTTTTATTCATGTTTAATTATCATGTCGTTACTAAACAAAGTGTTAATAAAAATAATATTACTTGAATGTACATGATTAATTGTATGTATTGATACGCGTCTTAAAGGTTGGATTTTTTTAACACAAAAATAGTTTTAGACTATAAATTGCCTGTACCAAGTCAGGACCATTGCGATCCACCAATTCTCCGGTATGACTGATTCGTTTGTGTCATTTTCTCTGGACTATGAGATTGATCATTCAAGTTCGGTAGTTTTGTTATACCTTTATTTAGAAATACATGAAAAAAAACCACATGCATTTTATTGTTATAACCATTATCATAATTAAGGTTATTTTGAAAGAGCAATAACTACATCTAAAGATCTCTAAAAAAACATATTATTGCGACAGTTTGAAAATATTCAGAGTCTGAACCTTAAAACTTATTATGAAATATAGGAAATAAACGAGGCGGCTCTTTGTTACGGTTCATTAGCGATCGATCAATAAGAAATCAAATAACAGCTTGACTACCTTTCATTGTGCTAAGCTTATCTATTAAACAAACATGAACATTACGTTGTATCAAGATCTTAACTCTACTAAACTAAAATTAATAACTATCGGTTAAATAGATGATATACAAATAATTGTCTTAGTACTTACGAAAAACGATAAACTGTCATTTCGTCACATTAAACCATACCAATCTAAACACTATATCCGTAAGAAATTGTTTATCATAAAATCTTGCAACTGTGTTTTGAATGTTTCACATCCGGTTAACCATGCGCGATATTTATGCGCATAAGAACTTTAATTGTACAACATACAAAATTACGATATAGTTAACTTAATAGTATTGTAAGTTTCATTTGATGGACTTATTGTTTTCGAGTCAAATCAAGCCATTTTTATGTCATATTTGAGTACAAAAAGACTCAAGAAAAATATTAATCATTTTATATATGTTATGCAATAAAAATACTTTTTACAGTGGCGCGGTCAGCTAGTATGATAATCTCATTTTTATTAATATTATAGCTCTCGACTGGATACACTTTAATGAACATTATTTAATTTGTTCGGAGTGTTTTTATTGAGCAGTGATATTTAAACATCGAAATATTTGAAAAAAACCAAATTACTCTATATTCATTTTATATTTTTACGATCAGTTATAAGATTAACATTCATATATATATATTTCAGATTTTATAACCACGAATAAAACCCGGCATAAAATAATATAATTTTTATTAGCTATTACTGACTTTAACCGTGACCCCATTGTGACCTGTCGTTGTCGCGCTTTCTCTTTACAGAATGCAAAATCGCATTCTCTGACGGCTTAAGGTCAACTTGTATTCTTATGGTGTACCATTAGGTTCAAAAGTATATCATAGCGCTTATGCGATAAATAATACCGCATAGGCGGTACAAAATATTGCATAGGCGATAAAAATTATTGCATAGGCGATAAAAATGTCGCATAATCGATATTATATATCGCATAATCGACATTTTTGTGCAAATTGCGATTGTTCACTTTTCAAGTTGAAGCGTACTGAGTGGTTCAAAAGTAAAATTGTCGCAAGATCGATAATTGGGTATTGGAGAAATACCTGTCAAAGAAGGACAGGAGGTAACGATGGGCGGACTTATGCATATATTGTTACGCCCTCTGGTTTATGTGCATGGTTGAAGAATTTAAGTATTTGTAATTAATATTAATGACCAGCTTTCTACAACATTAACATGAAAGAAGGCCGAAATTACACATAATTTATTGTTAACATTCAGAACAATGCTGGTTACTAAAGGTTGCATTTATAACCATGGTCTCTTAAGAGAGGATCATTTTTATTTTCTTTGATCTCAGTATGTGAAAACTAGTTTGGTCCTAAGTTCTAATGACAACTTTAAAAAGAAGCCGATAATTTGCAATTTTGAAAATTGACCACGGCTTTTTTTTCAATAAAAACATGCTCGAAGTTAGTCTTTTGAATAGGTTCTACGGAATTGAATCAAGAAAAACTTTTGGCAGCTGTTCACAAATAATACCCCCACCCCCACCCCTCCCCCCCCAAAAAATAAAAAAATAAATAAAATTTAAATTGAATTAAAAAAAACATTGATGAGATCAAATTTCTACTAAGGGGTGCACATCTACCCAATGTCACAAAGATTGAGTGAAAATAAAAATAAAATTCCATCGAGGGGTTTAGGAGGAAATGCGGATTAGAGATGAGTACCCCCTTGAAGTTAATTGTCTATTTACCTTCTGTAGGATTATTCATTCATTCTCAAAATGCATGTACAATTGCTCCAAAACCACATCGCTTACGTTAGTAAAGAAAAATCGTCTTATTTATTTGTGTCCCGATTTTCAAAATCTTTTTATCATTGGAATCCCTAGCTGTGTTTTTCAATCAGATTTGCAATATCTCCTATCATTTTGGGGGAACTTAAGGATCAAACAGACCAAAAGCGCCTTATGGTTGGTATAAATGTATATAAAAAATATTCAAATATGCATTGAAAGTCCTCCAAAGAATGCATGTGTCAAAAAGCTTTGTGAGTCCGCCATGGGCTGCATGTGTTCAAAGCATTTGACAATCCATATTCACGGGGTATTACCGGCAACATTGAACACTGGCAAAATAAACGGCAGTCCCATCGCAAAAACAAGACAATGTTGAGTGAGTAGTTTGATTTTATCAAATCGGTAATTATAAATGAACTTACAAATGAATATTTTATACATCTGGTAATTGATATGCCTCTAAGCTATACTCTGACTAAATTTCAACAAACTGTATCACAAAATAAAAGGGTTTTTTTTTTCGTTTAATAGGTTAAGGTGATCAATTTTGCACATTTTCTCTATCAAATATGCTATTTTCTTCCTCTATCCCCCTTATTTTGACATATTCTATATGTAAGTTTATTTTGATTTGACAAGTGACCCCCACCAAAATAACATATAAAAAAGATAATTGAAACATTTGTACAACAGTTACGACGACAGTCGCGGCAACAGGTAAAGGCAGTAATCTTAAACTAAATAAATACTTTGTATCAATGTATTTTCGTTTTCATAACTGTAATTTGAAGTGCAAAATTCTCTAACTGTTTACATAAATTTTACAAATTTTGGTTACTTAATTGTTATTTTCATTTATTTACTATTCGCTATCTATTTCTACCATAGATGTACCGGTACTTAGATGACACATTTCAATATTACTAAAAGTGGGGAGGAGGCAGTGACTAATGTCCTTCGATTTCTTATCTGTCAAAAACATGGCTGTCGGTGCTAAAATAGACCAGAAGGTCAAACTACTTTACTTGGCTTGTATTAAAATAAAAAATATATGAGAAACTCTGACGCAACCGTTCTTCAGCATCAAAGCTTTAAAAAAGTTTCAAATTGGATCGAAGTTATCAGAAGACTCCTTGTAGTGGCAATGGTCCTTTAAAGGTATAAAAAGTTGTTTTTTTCATGTTTTTGGAATATAAAATGAAACTATTGAAGAAATAGAAAATATGTTGCTTGCTTAAATCTTCAGCTGATTAAGCTTTCCACAAGTCTCTAGTGGATCGAATTTGCCAGATGACTAATGGCCATTTTAAGGTAAAACAGAATGTGGGTTTTTTTTTCGATATTTTTTGTATATAGTATGAAAACTATATTGATAGTTACAGATAGAGAAAAGATGTTGCTTTGTTTAAACCTTCAGCAAATTGAGCTCTAAAGAAGGCTGCATCGGGTCGAATGTGTCAAATGACCCTTTATAAGGGTTACGACTGCATTTAAAAAAAATTTTTTGGCCTATTGAATATTAAAGATTGCAGAAAAGATTTGCTAAGATTGAGCTCTCTATAAAAGTATCCTTTAGGTTGAAGTTATCAGATAATCTTTTATAGGGGTCATAAAACAGTCCCCTTACAGCTTAAGGACTAGATGAGCAATAAAAGCTCCAAGGCCCCCCTTCTAGGTTTCACCTTAAACACTATCTACAACAAATGAAGTCGACATTAGGATGACTAATATTTTTCTTAACCTCTGCTGTCTAAATATTTGCTTATCCATCAAAATAAAATTCAATACATTTAAAACAAGCCCGCCCCCCTTCAAAATAAATCCTTGGTCCTTAACTGTAATGGATGCAACTAAAATATTGAAAATGACTTTGTACAACCAGATAATACAAGAGTTAACACTAAAAAGTATGTTTCGACTTCCAGCAACATCAGAAAAAATAATTCTTTCTTACTTCCACTGTAAATTTTCATAAATTTTTAAGGATTTTCAGTTTCCGAGATAAAAATGTGTTAAAATACAAATATAAAAAACAGGTATAAAACGGTTAATTTGATTATGCTGTTTATCGATGTTTCAAGGAGTAACCTCTCATCATCAGCACTTGATTCAAAATATTGGAAGATAAAAAAACCAAAAGTATTGAACGAAAAGTACTCAAAACCAAAAAGTTCGAACAGGAAAGCCAAATCCAGCACCAAGGACATAGCGCATGTGCATTACAAGGAAAGAAACATGGTCATGATGGTGTTTCAACTAACATTGCTAAGATATGCAATAAGAATTATCAAATTCACTCCAAAAAACAATGTCAAGGTCAAAAGTCTGGGATGCAACTGTGCTAAGCTATTACTGGGGCATAATAAATGCATACAAAGTTTCTTCAACCTAGAACCTATACTTCTTGAGATATGGAGGTCCTCATAAAACCTTAGCAAACCTATTATATGTATAGAAAATTGTCAGTCACTCAACTGGAGAATCAAGGTCAAGGTCAAATTATGGGGATGCAACTGTGCTAAGCTACTACTGACGTATATGCATATCAAGTTTCATCAACCTAGAACCTATAGTTCTTGATATATGGAGGTGCACGTACAACCTTAACACCGCTATTACATGTATATGTATAGAACATTGCCAAAATCACTTAACTGGAAAATTAAGGTCAAGGTCAAAAGATGGGGATGAATTTGTGAAAAACTACTACCGGGGCATATGCATATTAAGTTTCATCAACCTAGAACCTTTAGTTCTTGACATATGGCGGTGCTCATAAAACCTTAACACTGCTATGATATGTATAGAAAATTGTCAGTCACTCAACTGGAAAATCAAGGTCAAGGTGAAAAGATTGGGATGCAACTGTGCTAAGCTACTACTGGGACATATACATGTCAAGTTTCATCAACCTAGGACTGTCCCGCTCTGCTCGACAGAGACTTAAACCAAGAGCAATGCAGCTACTAAGCCAATGCTTGGGGTACATGCCACGTTTTATCAATATCTAATATCAGGGCATGTATGTACTAAAGCATTTAATAATGTATAAGAAGTTTCCCCAACCCAATGCCCCGCCTTTGAAAATGTTCATATATAAAATGCCTAGACGTTCTTTGCACATGACACAAACAGTAACTTTTCCACTGTTCAACCTAATAGTTTTTTAAAAAGGTGTTGTTTTTTTAAAATGTGCAGGGGAGGTTTCAGAAATTTAGAAGTGACTCAATTATTAACTACTGGGGATAAAAGGTGAACTCCATGTAAATTATGCACGAACTCTGCACAACATTAACAATATGTTCCAATGAAATAGGGGTCCAATCCCCGCACCCCCTTTCCCCTGGACCCGCTACTGGGTGTGTCTTGGTTACTTCGTCAAATTTAACAAATACATTTTACATCATATAATTGTATAAATTTGTGTTTTATACGAACAAACTACGTTAAAAGTTTTATAATTTTCGTACAGATTTACATTTTTTTTTTAAATATGTGGATCCGTCACCGGGTTTAATTAAGGTCGAAAATAAATATAAGAATAAAAACTTCAAAAATTATATTTTTCTAAATAATGTCACATTTGGTGCGCTGCACGTGTCTTGTATATTCCAATACTTAACTTTAACTTGTTATTGGTATACTCACAACTGTCTCACTTAAAAAAAAAATAAACCGTAAATAAAAAGCTTCGCCGAGCGCAGCATGATACGACCGCAGCATGTTGAACCCTTTACGTTTTAGGCCCAATATGGATAGTCAATTGTTCTGGACACATGTAGCCCATGGTGGACTTACAAAGGTTTTTGACGCATGCAGCTTATGGTGGACTTTCCACTCACATTTTAAAAGCCTATTGTGGATTGATGAGTTTTGGTTACTGGAATTTTTTGGTGAGGTTTAAACGAGTACAAAAGTTTCAATTTTAGGTGAGAAAAAAGGGGTCACAAAAATAATTTTCAATTTTGTATTCGCTATTGGCTTAAAACTTTATTGAATAAAGGGTATGAAATGACAAAACATGCAAAAAAAAAGTTCAAAATCGTACCACAATTTTTTATTTCAATTTTGGCCCCTAATTACGTAATAGGGGGGGGGGGGGGGGAAAGGGGGCATCGCAAAAATTTATTCTAAATTTTGTATCGGCTATTTGACAAGAACAAACAAGCAAGAAAAATTTCAAAATCGGACCACAAATAAAAAAGTTTCGATTTTGGCCCCTTTTGACCCCAAATTACATAACAGGGAAAAGGGGGTGGTGGGAAAAATCATCAGGTTCAATCTTTTATTGTAAGAAACATTCTTGAAAAAATTCACAGCAATAGGCCAACTAGGATTTAAGTTATAGTGGAAAAAAATACAAAATTTGAATTTGTTTGCCCCTTTGGACCCCTAATTTTAAAACGAAAAAAGGGAGGACCCCAAAAATCAATCCCATTCATCCTTCTATGTTAACGAACATTATTGCTAAAAAACAAAGCAATGGGATAACTAGAACTTAAGTTATCGTGCCAACAAACATAAAAGTAGCATTTTTTGCCCCTAATTTCTAAACAAAAAAAGGAGGAACCCCCAAAATCAATCCCATTCATCCTTTGATGGTAAAGAACATCATTCTCAAATTTCATAGCAATCGGATAACTTGAACTTAAGTTATTGTGGGAACACTAAAGTTCTGGACAACGACGCAGACGCAGACGACGACAGCATATACCATTATACGTCTGCATTTTTTTTGCGGTCGTATAAAAAGCTGGATAATAGTTATCTTAAAAGTATCATACTTCACAGCTATGAAATATTTTTCATTTGAAGTCAAATTTTATGGCCGGAAAAATACCACAAGTGGTTGCATATATCGCAACCGGGAAAAAATTGGTCGTACTTAGGAAGCGACCATTTGATTTTTAGAGGGGGCTATGGTGAAATTGAAATAAAAAGACCCATGGCAGAGCTTTGAATTGAAAAAAGGCAGAATGATGATTTTGACCGAAAAATTTAGAGTAGCTTTAAATATTAAAAATTGCCCGTGGTTACCCCGCAAAAAAACATCCAGGCTCTGCGTTTTTCGAAAATAAAAAAAAGCAGAACACCCCCCCCCCCCCCCTAGCCCATTTCCCATATGCCATTGATATTGGTATTACATCTTTAGAGAAATCAGGTTTAAATACTAGTATTAGTGCAGATATAGATATAAGTTTTCAAAAATTATAGATACGAGATTGGCAATTAATAATGAACTGAAAATTTTGTAAAAACTGTGTTCAACCTTTCCAAAAACTGCCGTCGTCTGTTGTCGTTTTTAATGATGAACTGCCGTCTACTTCTGCCTTCTATTGTCTTTTCCTTTGTTCAAAACCATACACCGCTTAAAAATATGGACTGCCGTTTATTTTGCTAGTGTTCAACGTTGCCAGTAATATTCCGTGATATTGGGCCGCAAGCGGACAGGGTTCAACATGGAGCGGTCGTATCATGCTGCCCTCGGTGTAGCTTTTTATTATGCAGGCGCAGTGTAGAGAAAAATTTTAAGAAAAATGTTGCCCAAAGCGACCTTTTTAAGCATTCATGGAAAATTAAACACATGTATCGTAATAAAACGGACGCAGACGATAGTAGCTTAACCAGCGTTACTATAATGTGTTAAAAAAACAGTATCAAGTTCCTGCATGGTTTTATTTTACAATATGATGAAATAATATAATTCCGTTTATTTTCTAGAAGCCTTTTATCTGAAAATTAAACTCATGAAACGAATGATTTGTATGCCCCATCTACGAAAGTAGAGGGCATATAGTGTTCGGGTCTGTTCGTCCGTCCGTCCCAAATCCACATATTTCCAAATTCCCACTTACTGACAAATGTCAAATCAATGATATTGGTATATTATGTGCACCTAGTGATGCTAAGCACAATGCATGCTTCGGATGCTGGATGTGACCTATATTTTCCGCATGAATGATCACGTACAAATAAATTGTCAAAGTCTATTCCCACTTACTGACAATTGCCACATCAACCATATTGGTATGGTATGTGCACATAGTGATGCTTAGCACAATGCATGCTTCGGATGCTGGCAGTGACCTATATTTTTCGCATGAATGAACACTTATAGAAAAATGGTTAAAGTCCAATCCTTCTTACTGACAAGTGCCACATCAACCATATTGGTATGGAAGGTGCGCTAGTGATGCTAAGCACAATGCATGCTTCGGATGCTGGATATGACCTATATTTACCGCATGGATGGCCTCTTAAAGAAGAGTGGTTAAAGTCCATTCCCACTTACTGACATGTGCCACATCTTCTATATTGTTATGGTAGCTGCACCTAGTGATGCTAAGCACAATGCATGCTTCAGATGCTGGCTGTGACCTACATTTTCCGTATGAATGAACACTTATAGAAGAATGGTTTAAGTCGATTCCTTTTTGCTTATTTAGAATGAGAACTATTGTAGATAGAGAAAAGCTCATTTAGCTATACAAAAGTCTTCATGGGGTTGACATCAAGACCAGGTGAGCGATTCGGGCTCCTGGGAGCCTCTTGTTACTGACATGTGCCACATCAACTATATTGGTATGGTAGGTGCACCTAGTGATGCTTAGCACAATGCATGCTTTGGATGCTGGCATTGACCTATATTTTCCTAATGATTGACCACTTATAGAAGAATGGATAAGTTGAGATCCATTCCTTCTGATTGACAAGTGCCTTAATAGCAACCATGTTGATGCTTTAGTGATTGCGGAAAAAAATAAATGTTGCGAGATGGGGCATTATGTCTTTTGGACATATTCTTGGTTTAACATGCGTTACTTTTAACAAATTAGGCGTTACACGTTTAAGAAGTCTGTTTTATTCTGTCTTACACAAATATTTTTCGAACAATTTTAAATAAATCATTGTTTAAAACAATAAAGATGCATGACAGGTATTTTTTTTTGCCTGATTGTACTTAGCTTCGGGAATTTTTTCAAAAAGGAAAAAGTTGTTGGAAATATAAACGCCTTTGATAACGTTTGATAGCAAAGCTTTTAAAAATTACTGTTTAAAAAATATTTCATTTGTTTATGTCAGCAGTGTCAAACTTTCAAACATTGATATCTAAAAGATTGACATCGACAAGGAAAGTTAAAAATAAATACACATCCTGGAAAAGAGTTTTTTTAAAACATGCATTCACCAAACTTTGAAATTCTAATGGATTCAACATGAAACTAAACTCAAAGCTATTATTTTTTATCTCTGAATGTGTTTGTTTTTTTTAATAAAACACGCCTCACTGTCTTTCTACAGCTATATTTGGATAAAAAGATCTAAAGAGTTTTTGTATATCTTGTGGAAAACACATTTTGATTTGTTTTCTATGATTGTTTTCGAATGAAACGGTCAACTTTCATTACATTAACTTATTTTTTTTTCACATGTGCTTATATCAATTGTACATAAAATTAGAGAATGACTGTATTGCCCTTTTAAGGTAACAAAATAACTTTTTTAAACCTGACCATAAGGGCCATGGGAATCAATTGTCATCACTTGGCATTCGTCGTCCGTACGTTAAACTCAGCTAACTAAACTCCACAAAACAAATCTTGGTTGAAACATTTTGTTGTCTTACGACCCCTTATACGAGTTATATATACATGTAACCCCTTAATGGTCAGAAATTGCGTTTTTATGTGTTTGCTATAAATACAAAACCTAATAAGCATCACCACTGATGGACCAAGAATTTTGTTTATTTTTAAATTTCCCTATAATTATGCCAAGTTTTTGACAGAGATACATGCTATATTAATGATCTGAACAAGTTAAGAGACTTTGCCTTCAGTTCTAATGCCTGTTTTAAAAAGCCAAAAATTCCTATATGTCAAGTTATGATTTGTTGGGGTAAGCAAATAAACAATTTTATCTTCATCTGATTTGGTAACAAATGTTTTTATCATTTACTCCTTTACAATTCCTTGCTTTAAACGTGTACCCCTTGCGTCCGAATTTTTCACAGGAACCTGCGAAATCTGCGTTTGGACGTCGTAAGGAATAACGGACGTGTTGTCTTCACTCATCACGTTTAATGGAGGACATCTTTCAGATGAGTGCAGATGGTCGTTTATTAAAGGATTTTGTTTTGTCTTCTTCTATCCGATTTGATACGCTGAATTGCCATTGACAGCGTTAAGAGTCAGGAAGTGCTTGCGTTCTCTGGAGTCACGACTTGAGTTCGCGCTGTTGGTTGTTTTTCAGGTATTTTTGAGTTTTTGTGTTTTCAGTTTCTTCGAGCATGTACGTGTTTTGTCTTTGCCCTTTCGGATTTAGACATTTGAACGTCCCATTGATATTCCAAAACTTTTAGATTCCTCGATACATCTCCGGTTAGTCTAAGTTGAAATTTGAGCAATTTATACGCAACACCAGCAATGCGACCAGCAATGGACCTGAAACAAATAACCCTGTACTACTTGCTTCAAACTAAAACAAAAAGCGTCGTCTTATTCTACGTCACAAAATACAAAAGCAAACCTAATAAACAAAGAAAGATTGTCTCTTTAAATATTCAGTTAATATATGTACAACAACATGTAATTTTTTTAGAAAATAAATGTTACTTAAAGATGGACAAAGGACGTGGAACAGAAGCGGAAACGGAAAGGAAAAATGACTTTAAGATAAAGTTTGTATATTTTTAAAAGTAAAAATCGGACACATGCTTCGATATAGGCCCCTAGACACGTTTCTTCATTTAAAATTAAGATATAATTTAACCCCACCCATCCCCAAACAGCAATTCAACTCCAGGAATAGGTACAACATGTACCTTTTTATTTAAAAACTATGATGTTATAGTTTGGATAGGCATAGTGTATCAAATTCCTGGTTCCCTCCCCATCGATTCCCGCTTCCCTCCCCCACTACTACCGCTTCCCTCTCCATCGACTCCCGGTTCCCTTCCCCTTCATAGCTCCAATTGGATTTCCGTAGGACTGCACTAGATAATAATATCCGATATTGTCACTAAGTGGAAATTTACTTTAACTTTTAAAAATTTTAGTGCTCGTCCATGCAAAAAGAGGACACATCTAGCATCTGAACCATGCATTATGCTTAGCATCACTAGGCGCACCTACCATACCAATATCTGTAGGCAGGAATGGGCTTTAACCCATCCCATCTTCTATTAAAAAAATAAATAATTGTTCGTAAAAAAAATATTTGATCAGGAAAAAAACAAGAGTATGTCCAAAAGACATAATGCCCCATCCCGCATTCACTAATGCATCAACATGGTTGCTATTAAGGCACTTTTCAATCAGAAGGAATGGACTTCAACTTAACCATTCTTCTATAAGTGGTCAATCATGTAGAAAATATAGGTCAATGCCAGCATCCGAAGCATGCATTGCACTTACCATACAAATATGGTTGCTATTGCACTTGTCGGTAAGAAGGATTGGACTTAAACCTTTTTTCTATAAGTGGTCATTCATGCGGAAAATATAGGTCACATCCAGCATCCGAAGCATGCAATGTTCTTATCATCACTAGGTGCACCTACTATACCAATATCGTTGATTTGGCATTTGTCAGTAAGTGGGAATTTGGAAATATGGGGATTTGGGACGCACAGATCAACGGATGGACGGACGGACCCGAACACTATATGCCCCTCTACTTTCGTAGATGGGGCATAAAAAACCAATACCTCCTCCTTTTAAGTTGGTCGGTCTCTAAATACAGACTTAAATACAATTGATTTTTTTTAATTGTAGTTTAATTTTAAGAACATAGAACTCTGCCTAGTTATGACTAAGTTTCTTACACGGTGGAATGAACGTTTGTGTTGAAGACTGTCCTTTTTTCTATTTCGTTAAAAACGCTAAACGTAAATGAAGCACATTAAAGCAATCATACATTTTTTATGTAGATCCAGAAAAAAAGATGTGGATTTCTCTAACACTGGAAATCACAATGTTAATGTTACTCCTAGGTTGTGTTCTGTTCTTACAAAATTTTGTGATCTTTTTTATCATGGCGTGTTTATATATGAAACATCATGTGGTCGTACAATGTATACTGAAAATACGGGATTTCGATCGAGATCCCCTGGCTTTGTCTTGGTGTTATGGATGCCGATTTTATACTTAATAAAAATGGAAAACTACACACAAATAAGCACCACCCGCATCCCTAGGATAAAAGCAAACGAACTTTCAATATGGGAGGTGCACAGCTTCATTGAGTTAACTGAGATTGTGTAAACTGAGTTTCATGAAAATCCATAAACGGTACCCTGAGATACTGGGTGCATGGCTGACGGGCGTGCCTACAATGATTTACCATATCAAAAGTAATTACATATAAACTTTCAAGCGGAGGTAAAAAAGATTGTGAATAACAAAATTGAAAGGCCTTCTAAAACAGCATGTGGAGGGTTAGCTCTATTTCAAAAGTCTTTTTTTACCATCACTTGGCGTCCGTCGTCGTCGTCTGTAAACCATTTTTATAAACGTTAACTTGTCCGACGCCATAAGTCCAATTGCAACCAAACTTAGTACAGTTGTTTAGTGGCATTATGTGAACAAAACTATCGTTTGGAATTTTGATTTATAAAAAAAACATGGCCGCCATGGCTAAAAGTAGAACATAGGGGTCAAATTACAGTTTTTTGCAAATAACTCAAAAACGGACATCAAAATTTTTGCAGATTGTAAAAGTGATCAGTACCTTAAGATCTACCTGCCCAGAAATTTTCAAAGAGATCCAACAGCCGATGTAGGAGTTATTGCCCTTTTTATGGATTTTGTCAAAATTTTGCACCTGTTTCTTGAAAACTATACAAGATATTTCAACCATACAAAATGCATATTATAAAGCACGTCAAGATCTACATTTAATGTAATAAGTTTAAGCTGTAGGACCATTCCTTTTAGGGGTTATTGCCCTTAATTAAAACGTCAAAATTTACCATTTTTCATTACTCTTCCCCTGAATTTCAAAGATTAACTTGTCTGACACCATAAGACCAAATGCATTTAAACTAAGTACACTTGTTAAATAGCATTTATGCTACAACTCTATCGTTCCGATTTTTAATTCGTCAAAAAACATGGCCGCCATGGCTAAAAATAGAACATAGGGGTACATTGTAGTTTTTTGTTAATAACTCAAAAATGGTTACAGAAATCAAAATTGTGCAAGAATCAAAAGTGATCAGCATATTAAGATCTACCTGTCCTGAAACTTTGAAAAAGATCCGACAGATGATATGGGAGTTATCGCCCTTTTAGCTCACATGGACCTTCGGGCTATTGCCATCACTTGGCGTCCGTCGTCGTCGTCGTCGTCGTTAACTTTTCTTTGAAAATCTTCTCCTCCGAAAGGACTGAAAGGATTGCTTTGAAACTTTGCACACTTCATCTATGGGATGTCTTCTACCAAGATTGCACAAATGGTGACCGCCGTTCCAACAACATGGCCGCCGTTACTAAAAATAGACCAGGGGGTCAGACTACTGTTTTTGGCTTGTAAATCAAAAAGTATAAGAGTAAATGAAATCTGATGCCACGTAACTGCTTCAGCATTAAAAGCTCTACAAAAGTCTCCGTTGAGTAGAAGTTGTCAGATGACCCCTTATAGGAGTTACGGCTCCTTAAAGGTAAAACATAGCATTTTTTCATGTTTTTGGCTTATAGAATGAAAACTATGACAGATAGAGAAATGTTGTTGCTTGCTTAAATGTTCAGCTCATTTAGCCCTACAAAAGTCTCCAAATGGTCCAAGTTGTCAGATGACCCTTTAAAGGGGTTACAGCCCCTAAAAAACGGTTTTTTTCATATTTTTGGCCTATGGAATGAAAACTATAGCAGAAAGAAAGAAGCTGTTGCTTGCTTAAATGTTCAGCTTATTTAGCTCTACAAAAGTCTTCATAGAGTTGAAGTTGTCAGATGTCCCCTTATAGGGGTTTCGGCCGCTAAAATAACGTTTTTCATGTTTTTGGCCTATGGAATGAAAACTATAGCAGATAGGGAGAAGCTGTTGCTTGCTTAAATGTTCAGTTCATTTAGCTCTACAAAAGTCTCCATAAGATCAGAGTTGTCAGACGACCCCTTTTAGGGGTAACGGCCCCTAAAGTGACTTTTTTCATGTTTTTGGCCTATAGAATTAGGAACTATAGCAGATATAGAAAAGCTGTTGCTTGCTTAAATGTTGAGTTTATTTAGCTCTTCAATGTCTTCATATGGTGATAGTTGTCAGAGAGGGGTTACGGCTCTTAAAATAACGTTTTTTTCATGTTTTTGGCCTTTAAAATGAAAACTATAGCAGATAGAGAAAAGCTGTTGCTTGCTTAAATGTTCAGTTCATTTCGCGCTACAAAAGTTTTCATGGGTGGGAGTTGTCAGATGGCCCCTAAAATAACATTTTTTTTCATGATTTGGGCCTTTGGCTACAGAATGAAACTATAGTAGATAGAGAAAAGTTGTTACTTGCTTAAGTGTTGAGCTCATTAAGCTCTAGAAAAGTTTTTATAGGGTCAACATCAAGACCAGGTGAGCGATTCAGGCTCCTGGGAGCCTCTTGTTTGTATTTTTTTTTCAAAATTTTGCAATTATTTAGCCCTATATCTTAAAAACTATACAAGATATTTCAAAAATTTAAATTGCATAAATAATTTCAACAACATATGTGTATCTGTGTAGTTCAGGTGAGCGATTCAGGCTAATGGGAGCCTCTTGTTTGTTTTGCAACTTTTGACAGTTATTTTACTTACATGGCATAGGTGGGTTAAAAAATGTAATATTTTTTATCAAAAATTCGTTAGGAGCTGATAGTGGCCAGTGCAGAAAGGTTGAACAGTTAAGTTGTTTTATTTAATTTGATTTAAAAACCGTATTTTTAAAAGTTTTGCTGATTTGACCATGTTTATGCTAAGTTCTGCGTATTTGCGAACGGGTTGATACGCGCCTGCACACATATTCACAAAACTTTGTAAACGTAGCGTATCTGATTCATGCGAACGCACTCAAAATCATCTATTAGCTATATTCGTCGGTGTTTCTGTTTCGTTCTGGTATTTATATCATGCGACCGGTTTCGTCATGGCTATCCAAAGATTTTTTTTGTAAATTTTGATCATTCTTGTGTGTACCATTGTATCACTTTAGTCATGTATATTAGTTTTTCTGCATATTTAGGCTTAAAAGTTAAATTTTAAAGCTTAAGGGGAAAAAAATCTTTTAATCTTTTAATTAACAAAAAAAAACTTCTTTTGGGTGGGAAAAGTGAAACTTCACCATAAGATTCAACACACTCCAGACTTCACTACACTACAGTTTTTAGTACATGCCCCTCCCAAGGAAAGAAAAAACTCCCAGATATATATCTTTTTTCAAAATTTTGCATTGACAAAGATGACTTCGTGATGACTTTTCTTTTCCCAATAGTACATGTATGGTTATTGAAATGTGTACCTGTCTGTCAATGTATGTATATATTTTTGTTGTATTATGTCCTCTTGTACACTGTGTGTGTCTGAGGTTGAAATAAAGTTGTCTTGTCTTGTCTTTATTGTAAATTCTCCTTTTCTTGAAGGCGATATACCTCTAGCTCCCTCTTATCTACATTTCACAGTTAGTCAGATATGCTCGAATTTGCAGTGGTGTTTCTGATTTTAATGATAAAAACTGTTTCATTACAGAAAAAATACTAAAACAAGGTTATTGATACCACAAACTAGTCAAATCTTTAACAAAATTCGTTCATAAATATAGGTATCTTATTGAAAAATTTAACTGTACGCGTCGATTTTTGATTGTCAAAGGTATATTACATCCTGAATGGTATGGAAATGTTTATAAGGCTTGGAAATTCAAAAACAATCCTTTAGACATGGTAATTTGGCTTAAAAATATATTAAAAAAAGGATACGAGTTTGAAGTTTTAGTTAAATCTTTAAATTTGTGTAAAATATTGATAATTTGATTATAACTGTAAAACTTTAATTTATAACCTTTTGACTATGGTTTCATTTGTAAGCATTACAGCGATAAAATATGTCTGTTTTGTGTGATGATATACAATGTAGCACTAAATCATTTGTCGTTTGAAGTGTTCTGTCGGATTTAGAATCGATGTTTTTATTTTTTTTTATCAGTCGAAATATGCTTCTTAGCTAGCTGTCAGTAGCGACAATTGTTCTCAAGAGTGTTCCTTAACGTCTCGTTGTTCTCGTATAGTGCTCTTGTCTCAGGTTCTCTCCTGATGAATTGGACTTTTATCGATTTGATTTTTAGTGTTATTTTTATGCTTTGTACAAGATTATCAATAAGGGGAAGATTGGGCCCAAAAAACTAGTTTAACCCCGCCACATTTTATATGTGCCTGTCATAAGCCAGGAATCTTTGTCAAAGCATTTCTTTGTCGCTGTCATCTATTTGTTTATTATTCGATGTCCAGAAATGGCTTTTCGTTGATAATTTAGGGATTGGTCTTGAAACTTATGTATCTTGGGTCAATCAGTGCAAGACGGAGAGCAGCGACCTATGGTAATGTTGAAGATCGTGTCTGTTTTCTAATTTCCGTTTCGTGTCGCGTACATTTAATCGTCTATTAGTATAGGTCAAATGGGTTTAACAAACTCTGTTCAGCATGAGCCATGATGATTACTATCATCGTGGGGGTATTAATTTAGGTACTTTGATACTTCCATGCTTGCACTGACAGAAGTAACATGTGCACTAGTAATCAGACAATTAACAGGACACCGTTAGTCATCAACCCTTACGGCATGTAGAACCATAAAACTTGACTTGAACTTTTATTTGACCACAGACATACAATAAATCAATATTAAATAGCGATATCTACATCTCCCCTTGTCTTTAAATATATTAATGTCTATTTGTAAGAAATTAAAACTGAACTAGAAAATTGATTGGAAACAGCTTTGAATAGGAAATAAACAAATAAATGGTACCGTACGTCAAAATCATTTATCACGATCGCAAGGTTGCTAATTATCAAAATTAGTTAAGTTACAACATACATGACATACATGTATAACCTACAGACTGTCACATAAATATGTAATTATTATTGGTTCACTGTCAAATCGAGCCTCTCTGAGACTTATATATATGATTGTGCACTTGCTTTTACGCCTAATATTATTCTTTTGAGTATGCAGCTTCTTAAAAATATATTTTACGTACTTATCATATATCATAAATGTTTCAACGCTTTGTGATGACAACAAAAAATGCTCACAGCTCATTAATAAATACTTCCGCTGGGTTTCAGATCCAAGACCTTCCATACTTTGAATTAAATTCAGAAAAACTAACAAGTAAATCAATAGCAAAGCGAAAAGGTTGATACTATTAAAGTTTTAGATCCCCAAAAAGCATCAGGACCAGATAGTGTCCTTCATGGAATGCTTAAAATACATTTTTTTTTAAATATACCATTCCCCTATAATTAATATTTATTAAATATTAATATAAAGGGGAACTTCAATTTTTTTTAGGATTAAATTTGCCGTTCCCCTTTACGGCTTTTTTTTCTCCATCGCATATATCCCCAGGAGCTTGAGATAAAGGACACAACGGATTCTAGGAAGTCTGCTCATATTTAGATCTACATCTCGAAATTGACTCTCAAGGAAGACTTTCAACAAGGCTCTTTGACAAATGTAATGTCTTCAACTTTCCAATCGGTAAACTTTCCCTTCTTGTGTAGCAACATTCCGTCCGCTCCAGCTTATGGAGTTTACGTATCTCAATTGATTCGTTACTCCAGAGCGTGCGGGACTAACATCGATTTCCTTTGCAGAGCGACACGTCTGACGCAAAAATTGCTCACACAGGGTTTTGTTGCTCCTCGGTTGGTGTCTTCACTCAAGAAATTTTACGGAAGACATCATGCACTTATAGACAAATATGGGATTTCGATCTCTCAGATGAGTGCAGATGTTGGTTTGTCTTAGGTTTTATGTTTTGTCTTCCTTTACCGGATTTGACACGCTGAATGGACTATTGGCAACGCGACGGGTGTGCTATAGCAAGCAGGAACTGCTTACTCTTCCGGAGCACCTGAGTTCACTCTTGTTTCGACTGGAGTTTGCGTTGTTGATTGATATTCAGTTATTTTGTGTTTCCATGTTTTACATGTTGTCTGTTTTTGTTCCGTTCTTGTTGGTGTTTACTGGTTTTGCGAAAACCTTAGTGAATTGACAAACAAAACTGTTTTAGATTTTTGGCATGTGTATGGATGGTGAAAATCACAGTATCGGCGTGGTAATAAAGTACAGAATTAAAAACTATTAATGCAATTTGTAGAAAAATCAGGTTTCAAGTCCCATGACAAAAGCTTTTAAGGAAAATTATGATACATGTAGAGGTTTTAAGACAGATGACTGAAAAGGAAAAAAGACTTCTCGAGCCCATCACATCGCCGGATTGTCAAAATATCTCTCCAGCTTAAATATTTCGCTGAGTTTTTGTGACAAGGTGATAGTTTTAGTCGATCTTTTGCATAACAGGAAGTCGATCTCACGGATTTTTTTGCATAACATTCGGTTATGCATGAGCACGATTGGTGGCCGTGATAAAGAAGGAATGTGTCCATGGAACACGGATGCCCACCCCCCCTCCCGCTAGGCAACAAACAGGAAGTAGATGTCCGACAGACCTGAAAGTCGCTAAGGACGTACAGTTTGTCATAGTGATCCATCCTACCAAGTTTCAAATCATACCCATGTACAGTTTCTGAGAAAAGTTTGGCGGAAATTTTCAAATTTATTTTTATATCAGCCTAGTCAAGAAGTAGATGTCTGACAGGTCTCAAAATCGCTTAGGACATAAAGTTTGTCATACTGAACAATCCTACCAAGTTTCAAATCATGCCCATGTACGGTTCCTGAGAAAAGCTTGACGGATTTTCAGTCATGTTCACATATTTTAACATCGGCCTAAGTCTCAAACAGGAAGTAGATTTCCGACAGGTCTCAAAATCGCTTAAGACATTATAGTTTGTCATACTGAACAATCCTACCAAGTTTCAAATCATTCTCATGGATCGTTCCCGAGAAAAGCTTGACAGAAATTTTCATAGTCATGTTAACACATTTTCACATTGGCCTAAGTCCCAAACAGGTAGTAGATGTCCGACAGGTCTCAAAATGGCTTAGGACGTATAGTGGGTCATACTGAACCATCCTACCAAGTTTCAAATCATTTTCATGTACGGATTCCTGAGAAAAGCTTGACGGAAATTTGTACGGACGGACGTACGTACGGACGGATATGAGTAAAACTTAATGCTCCCCGACATGTCGTCGCGGGGGCATAAAAACCTTAATGGGTGTTAGAATTACAACAAAGTTCCAGACAAAGTTCTCGCCTGACGCGAGTTTCGCTTATTCAAGACTCATCAGAGGCGCTCTAGCCAAAATATTGAAAAATGTATGTTGATGTTATAGCGAGCATAGCTCGTAGTGGGCACGAAGCAAGTTCCCGCGAAAATTTGCCTAATGCTGATATTTTTTTTTCCAGATATGCTAATCAAAGGAATCCGGAGTTCAATCGACCCTAGCATCTCGGCTCAAATTGAACGTTCTAGAAAATGCAACAAAATAAAAATAACTACGATGATTTCAGATTTTATATCATTGCATTCGAAATTAAATCTTTTTATTCGTTCATTAAAAATGTTTACAATGACACTTTAAACACGTTAACTTTATATGTCTTCGTTTAAAAATTGATCAATCATAATATATTCATTCGGAAGTTTACAAAAACGCACCTTGCAGATGTTTTTACTTTAAGGTAAACAAATGACTAGTAAATCAAAGTGTCCACGTCTTTGCGGAAATGGGGTTCTTCCGATGTGATACTTTGATTTCTAAAAGATTTTATTACTCGTGGAACTCCGTCCTATAATCATGAGAATCCATCCGTGTTCTGTTTTTATGTTGTAATGTGGAGAGTTTTTTTTTCACATGTATTTACAAAAATATTTGTCAACCAATCCATTATGCTGCGCTCGCAGTTAGGCAATGCATATTTCATATTATTAGCTAACTGATAAAAAGAAAAATCCAAGGGATCCTACCATTTATTGCACTCTCACGAATTAAGGCGTGACAGTTAATTGTCAATAAACGTTATCTACCACCCATTGAGGAGTGGCTCACAAGAGAAACACGTTATTAACATATATTGTTTGTGTCATTTATGGAGTGCTTTATTCATTTATTGTCTAGTCGATATATTTAATTTTGAACCACTTCGGACGCTCGTGTTAAATTCTATTCGAACCGAGTAAAATATTACAAGAAAGACAATTCGAAATAAAGTATCGCATAGGCGGTAAAATGTACCACCAAATCAATAAAAAATATCGCATAGGCGATAAAAAATATCGCCTATGCGAGAAATGAAATCGCATTGTCGACTAAAATGTCGCCTAGGCGCTACATTTTAACACCTAGTCGTCATTTAAATTATTTTGAACCTTTTGGTACACCATATATTCTCAAGAGAGTTATTTAGCCGTGAATCATGGGTAATTATCAGTGCTAGTGACCTTACTATCTCTGATCATAAGATGATCAAATCACCTGCTGGTTGGTATCTTTACTAAAGATAAACGTTTGTGAAAACAAGTATTAGCTTTTAAGAAAAGCTTGCCTGACCTCAGTATATAATTATCACGTATAATAATTTTTAAATAGATTTTTGATATTGGCACACTTCCTGCAATTGAGCGCGGTATACTATAAGAAAAAAGAAACTGTACATGTGCGTTTAATCAATCAATCAATCAATCAATCATTACCCTCTGACATCTTTCTCGTGCATTAAGCTCAATAAATCAATTAATTATATGTCAAATTAACACACTTGATAAAACACCAACATGATTTTTAATTTACACTTATTTTTGTTCGCTGGCTGACCTTATCTTTGCATGCTGATGTGTTTACATATTAAATATACGTTTATGACAATTAATTTTCAACTGATAATACACACT
This sequence comes from Arcuatula senhousia, assembly GCA_963971305.1. Classification (NCBI taxonomy): domain Eukaryota; kingdom Metazoa; phylum Mollusca; class Bivalvia; order Mytilida; family Mytilidae; genus Arcuatula; species Arcuatula senhousia. The sequence continues at coordinate 23,162 of CAXARO010000361.1, read as the reverse complement.
AAACAAAATTATTATTCATTTATGATGTGAACAGTGATGCAAATTTAATTAAAAGAATAAATACATTTATTTACTTCAGTAGGGCAATTTGCTTGTAATATAATGACAAACATTAAACTTTAACAGACAATAAAAGCATGTGAATAAAAGTGATACTGAAACGCAACCAGTAGCAAACCCATTTATCAAATTCTTGTCAAATATCACAATGATTGACATCGTTTTTATTTACAGTGAATAATGTAAATTTGGATGCAGGTACGGGTTCTGATTACACATTTTAGCCGTACCTTCCTGACAGCAAACATGGCGGCCTCCATGTAACAACTAAATCTTATACTGCCTGACCCCTTGGGGTCAGGCAATAAAGATTCCGTGCCTAATAATACATACTTTATAAAGTGTACGAAAGATAAAAATATACCCTTATTGTCCCCACTCGCAAAACAGGATGCTATATTGCTATTCACATTGTTAGTCGGTCTCTTCGTTTGTCTGTGCTTAAACTTCGTAACTCAGGCTTCTACTTTAGGTTTCTGAAATGTCAGCTGGTTTACTTCCTGGTTTACAAGACTTAGACTTCTAAATGGTCATAAAGAAAATCTAACGTAACAGATTTCGCAGTTTAAGTGACAGTATTGATTGAATTCCTACAACCTAAGCAACATGAGTTATAACATGTCTTTCCATGTCATTCGGTCATTAACTTTTTGTTTTATACGACCGCAAAACATTTGCGGACGTATACTGGTATGAAGCTGTCGTCGTCGTCGTTGTCGTCGTTGTCGGCGTCTGTTAACTTTAGTGTATACACGATAACTTTAGTTGTAGTTATCCAAATGCAATGAAATTTCACAATGATATACCTCACTATTGAAGGATGGATGGGATTGATTTTGGGGGTCCCACCTGTTTTGGTTTCGAAATTAGGGGCCAAAAGGGACCAAAAATGATATTTTTATGTTTGTTGCCACGATAACTTTAGTTCTAGTTATCCAATTGTTTTGTACTTTGACAATAATGTTCCTTACCGTAAAAGGGTGAATGGGCTTGATTTAGGTGGTCTCCTTTTTCTTTGTTTCAAAATTAGGGACCCAAAAGGGGCAAAAAAATCAATTATTTTATTGTTTCCACCATAACTTCGGACCTACATGTAGTTGGCTTATTGCTGTGAAATTTGTGAAGAATGTTTCATACAATAAAAGAATGAACTGGATGAACTTTCGCGCCCCCTTTTCCATGTTATGTAATTAAGGGTCAAAAGGGGCCAAAATCGAATTTTTTTTATTAGTGGAGCGATTTTGATTTTTTTGCATGTTTGTTCTTGTCAAATAGCGGATGCAAAATTGAGAATTAATTTTTGCTACCCCCTCTGTTTCCCCTTATTATGTAATTAGGGGCCAAAAGGGACCAAAATCAATTTTTTTTTACTTGTGATCCGATTTTGAAAAAAATTTTTGCATGTTTTTTCTTGTCAAATAGTGGATACAATATTGAGAATTAATTTTTACGACCCCCCCCCTTTTTCCCCTTATTATGTAATTAGGGGCCAAAATCGAAACTTATTTATTTGTGGTCTGATTTTGGTCTCCTTTGGAAAAAATTATGCCTTTAAAAATGTGAATTTAGAAAGTCCATTAAAAGCTGCATGTGTCAAAAACATGGGCTGCATATGTCCAGAGCAATCGACTATCCATATTGGGCCTAAACTGTACAGGGTTCAACATGTTGCGGTCGTATCATGCTGGGCTCGGCGAAGCTTTTTATTCTGAATGTTTGAATGCAGGTTTGCTTAGCCTATGATTATGCGACCGCTAGCTTTGTATTTTTTTCTTATCAGGTAAATTGAAGTCTTCAAACTTTTTGTCCTATTTTTTTATCGTTTGGTAAAGTTTCTTGATTCCAAACCCTAACATAAAGACCGTATACATGTTATTCTATGTTAACCCTCACCTTAACGCCGTATGCATGTTATTTGTAAACTGTCTAACCCTAACGCTGTTTGCATGTTTTTTATACTAATTTTGATCCTAACTGTCACGCCGTGTGCATGTTTTTCTATGTTAACTCAAACCCTTACGGCTCATACACGTTTTTTATGTTAACCCTAATCCTAACGCCATATACATGTTTTTTCTATGTTAACCCTTACCCTAACGCCGTATTCATGTTTTCTGTTAACACCAATCGTAACGCCGTATGCATGTTTCTTGTTATGTTAAACCTTACTTTAACGCCGAATGGATGTTTTCTGTTAACCCTAACCCTTAGGCCGTATGCCTGTTTTCTCTGCTAACACCGTATGCATGTTTTACTTTGTTAACCCGAACCCTAACGCCGTTTAAACGTTTTTCTATGTTAAACCTAACGCCATAGACATGTTTTGCTATGATAACCCAAACCTTTTAGCCGTATGAACGTTTCTGTTAACCCTTAACCTAACACTAATGCCGTATCCGTGGTTTTCTATGTACACCCTATCCTTTACACCGTATGCATGTTTTCTGTTAACCTTTACCCTAACGCAGTATGCAAGTTTTTTCTATGCTGACCCTAACCCTTAGGCCGTATACATGTTTTTCGATGCTATCTCTTATCCTAACGCCGTATGCAGGGTTTTCTATGTTAAATCTAACGCTAATGGCCCTGTCACACTATAACATTTTAGACAACGTGTACAGAACGTTCGAATAATTTTCTAAAACATTGGAACACGTTGGCAGTCGCTGGAAAAAGATTCAAAAAATGTCTCGGTGAACGACCACAAAGCGTCACACTAACTACCTGCAACGCACGACAAACTTATTCAAAACTTTATTATTATTATTTATTATTATTGCAACATTTATATAGCGCATCATCTAATTTACATTACTCTGAGCGCTTTACATTAAAACAATATCAATAGTAAAAACTATACAAAAGTAAATGCAAATATAAATAGTAAAAACTATACACAAGTGAAATGAAAGAATGTATTCACATGTTATATATATATATATATGGAATACCCTTAAAAATGTGAGTGGAGTAAAAAAAAAATGTTGAAATTTAAAAAAAAAAAATCAAAATAATTTAACTTCAAGTAAGATGTATCACAGGTATACTGAAAGACATAAAAGAAAAAAAAGCCGAATTGAAGTATAGAAAATAAAAATTTACTTTACAGAAAAGAAAATTCAATTACCAAATAAAAATAAAGATAATAAATATAATAAAATACGACAGATGAAACAGTTACACCGTTTAATATATAAGAAACAAAAGATAACCGTCAGTATCATGCAATAATAAAAAAAATTTAAGTAAGCAAATGGGTGAATAAGTAAAATTAAATAAATATTAAATAAAACGTAAACTACCAAAAACAGAAAAGATCACTAGTCTATAATGTTTAGAAAAATGCCTGCCTAAAAAGATGCGTTTTGAGTTTCTTTTTAAAAGCATAAACTGAGTCTGTAGTTCTAAGTTCGTATGGCAGATCATTCCACAAGACGGCAGCTGATTTGTCGAACCTCCTTTCTCCATAGGTTTTCGTTCTTACAGTTGGGTTGACTAGAAGCATGCTATTTTCCGATCTTAAACTTCTTGTTGGTCTGTATATTTGCACAAGTTCTTGTAAGTAGATCGGCGCTGTCTGTTTCAAGGATTTAAAAACGTAAAGTAAAAGCTTGTATTTACATCTATATGCCACAGGAAGCCAATGTAAAGACTCGAGAACCGGTGTTATGTGATCATTTTTCTTTTTCAAAGTCACCATTTTAGCTGCCGTGTTTTGGACACGTTGAAGTCTTTGGACAAGGTTAGATGGAAGTCCATAAAGTAGCGCATTGCCATAGTCTAAGCGTGAAGTCACTAATGAACACACCAGTGTCTTGCAAGCAGATTCCGTAATGTAAGGACGGATTCGACTGATGTTTCTGATCTGGTAGTGGCATGCCTTAGAAATAGCGCTCACTTGTTTGTCCATTGATAACGTCTTATCAAAGAAAACACCGAGATTTTTAACAAATTCAACATCGTGTACAATGTTTCCGCCAAAAGTAAGATGGAAATCGGAAACGTCCTTTACTCTGTGTTTTGGTGCAAATATTATGAGCTCTGTCTTCTCCTCGTTCAACTTTAACATATTTGCACACATCCAAGAGCTTATGTCCGTTAAGCATGCTTCGAGTCGCGCTGATACGTCACTCCAATTGTCAAGCGGCTTTACAACTAGGTATAACTGAGTGTCGTCGGCATAACATTGGAAGCACATATTGTGGCGGCGGCATATTTCACCGATTGGCTTCGAAAAGATGCAGTAAAGTTTCGGACCTAATACTGATCCTTGTGGTACGCCAAAGCGTAACTGAATCTCGTCGGATAGAGTAGAGCCGACAGCAATACGTTGAGTTCTGTCAGTAAGATAGGATTCAATCCAGTTTAACGCTGCACCAGATATACCAAAGGAATATTCAAGTCGTTTCTTTAAGATGGAGTGATCTATGACATCAAATGCAGCCGAGAGGTCTAACATAAGTAAAACGGCACAGTAATTGCTATCTAGCGCAGAAGCAATGTCATGATGGACTCGCAGCAATGCTGTTTCAGTCGAATGGCATGAGCGATAGGCAGATTGTGCAACTTCATGAAGATGATTAACTTGAAGATGATGCTCCAAGCGACTCTCGACCACTTTTTCCAAGACCTTAGATATAAACGGTAGGTTTGAGACTGGGCGGTAATTTTTAAGGATTTCGCCGTCCAATCCCGGTTTCTTTAATAGAGGTCGAACGACTGCTGCCTTAAAAGACTTTGGCACATAGGATTCGAATAAAGACTTGTTCACGATATCAGTGATAACTACCGATAAACTGTTAAAGCAAGATTTAAGCACAGATGTTGGTACTGGGTCGAGTTCACATGATTTCGGTGGTGCCTTGAGAATAATTTTCTTAACTTCGTCCACTGTCGCTTGAGTAAAAACTGTAAGCGGTTGGCCTTCGAAACTAATGTCTGCTCTAAATACGTTATTTTCATCTGAGGACGTACTGTTTACTGCTGATAAGTTACTTCGGATGGTTTCGATCTTACTTAGGAAGTATTCACCAAATTTGTTCGATAGATCTCTTTCGGTCTGATGGGATGGTAAAATCACAGTGTTCTTCTTGCCAAGCAAATTGTTGGTAATCTTGAATAGTTTCTTTTGGTCGTTTTCAGCTTCAGAAATTTTATCAGAATAATACCTAGTTTTACTTTGCAACAATAGTTTGTTTTTTCGGACACACAGTTCTTGGTGTATTTGCTTGTCCACTTCGAGCTTTGACTTACGCATTTTACGTTCAGTTTTACGGAGCTCAGATTTGATATTCCGTAGTTCTTCTGAATACCATTCTGTATTCGGCCGTAGAGTTACAGTTTTTGTTTGTGCTGGAGCGTGCTTGTTCATCAAAGATCTTAGAACGTTCTCATATGTTGTTACAGTTTGGTCTAGCTGTTCATTCAATTGTGAAAGTTGTGAAGTGCCAATGTCTCTTTCAAATTCATTTACATCAATTTCCTTTATTGAGCGGTATGTTAGTTCTTTTCGCAGTTTTGGAGGTTTGCTGATATTAATTTCACAAAGTACAGCAAGATGGTCCAGTGTTTGAGTGCCGTTGTTATCGCTAACATTAGGATCCTCAACCGATGGAGTGGTTAACAGGATTGAGCTGTCCTCTCTACATATTACGACGTCAAGCGTATGTCCACGAATGTGTGTAGCACTACTGACATGTTGAACTAGGCCATGATCGGCTAGAGTTTCTGCAAACTTTCGAGCGTCCGAGTCGTTGATGTTGTCTAGATGAAAATTAAGATCTCCTGTGAGTATAATGTTATCAGAAATTTTCGTTACATAGTCAAGGAAATCTGACCATTCTTCGAAGAATGTTGATGTTTTCAGTTGGTTAGTTCTAGATGGAGGCGGCCGGTATATAACAAACAAGCGCAGTTGTTCACTTTTTGCTTTTAGTTTGCACTCCAAAAGTTCAAAATGAGTATGTTTTTTCTCGGCTCGTACCTTTTGGAATCCTATGTTTGATTTGTAGATAATAGCGACCCCACCGCCTCTACGACCTTGTCTTGGTGTGTGCTGGATTTCATATCCTTCAGGTACTAACTCCGACAGCACACATGTGTCAATTGTAGTACCGAGCCACGTTTCAGTGAGCGCAAGAATGTCCGTATTGGTTGATATAAGATAGTCCCTTAGAGAGTGCGTCTTATTCTTCACTGATCGGACGTTCAGCGTAACGAGAGAGAGTTGCTTGCTTGGATTACACTTTGATACTCTATGAATGTCTGATAAATTGCCATGGTTGATGACATTCGAGGACACGGTTGCCAGTGATCTAGGGCGCACAATTGTCTGAATAGGCATCGAATGTTTTTCAACGGATTCACTATAGGGTATCACATATATCAGATTACTTCGATTTATTCCTCTATTATTTCTATAGTTGTCTCTGATAGCTGACACAAAAGTTTTTAGAGGTCGGAAAACTTTTCTTCCAGCTTTTGTTCCACGTCTGGTTCGTTTAATAAATATATCGCCATACGAAAAATAATTAACTTTGGGTGTATTTGATGGCCTTCTATAGGCTGATGATGATGTTAAAAGTCTTCTTAAAAATACTGAGCTCATGACGATAAGACAGTTATCTTATGTTTCAATAAAAGGGTTACCATAAAAATAATAACTACTCGAACCTCAATACTGTGTGGGAGCTGCCAATTCGATTAGCGCTAACCACAAACAATAATATTACGTACAAGTCATAAATCGCATAGGTTATCCAAGGTACATTTTCCGAACGCAAACCGTAAAAGTTAATCTATAGCGTTTGTCCAGCGTACTTGACGATTGCCTAGCGCATGTGTGACGATTGCAGAACGCTTTCATAACGTTCGTCTAATTTATAATTTTTGCTCTCGGTGAGAAGCCAGGAAATCTGTTCTTTTAATTTTAGCATTACTTCACAATAGCCCAAATATATCTATTATATTTCTTAAATGTATTGTTGCATTAATTAATAAATGTAGATACATCATGTAGTTTAGTTTCGTTATAAAAATATTGGTTTTCGGCGTTCTGGTATTATGAATGTATAATTATTGATGGTTTTTACACTCAGTCTAAAAGAACAAAAAAATATTTTGATATGTCCATAATATACAGAGAGAAATGCATTCACTTAATTGTTAACAAACTCTTAAAATCTCAAATGAGTATACACATGTATAGAGTTTGCCTAGCATCCTTTTTTTACAGCACTTGACTAATCCTAAATGATCGTCGAAAGCATGTCCTTAAAGACATAGAACCTATCAATTTCGCATTTTTTTTACATTGAATAAAAAGTACATATTAAAAATATACTATCTAAAACTTATACCTTTACCAACATAAAAACTCAATGTTTTGCAGTTTTCTATAAAATAATCTTATTTTAATTATTCGCGTTGATTAAGTATTGTCCAGCATAAATATTTACTTTTGGTAAACTGGGTACTGTTAAACTGAGAAACGAAATGTAACCAAACGAGGCGAAGAGAAAACGAAATCGGTAAACTAAGAAAAACAACTGGTGTCGGCTAAAATCGATTCAATTTTCTTTTTTTACCAGTTTTTCTCGATTTCGTTTCCTTTCTTTACAGATTTCGGTTGCTTATTTTACTGTTTACGTTTCCTTCTTTACCGATATAGTTTTTGTTCCGCTCCGTTTCGTTAAGTTACTTTTCGTTTCTTAGTTTACAGGTACCCGCAAGTGTTTACATTCTATAATTAGTTTGTCCTCTTTTTTGACACTGCGTTTTTTTAATCAGTTTTCCGTCGAAAAGAATACTTTCTGGTAGGTTTTTTGAAAATTTAACAGTATCTTCAAAGGTTTTACAATGTATTCTTCAAATAGTGTGAATTTCATTATTTTTTTAAAAATTGCCAAAATGATAGGTTCTATGTCTTAAATAGAGAAAAAACGCGTGTGCTTAATGAATATTTAAAATAAACATAATTTCAAATGAGTATTGAAGTTAGACTGTTGTTTCTCGTCGTATTTTAGTATTTTTCTACCAACAAATGTCCACCGAAAACACGACAGGTGTATTACAATTTGCAAGAATTACTTTCCATCCCAGACAATCTAAGTTATTTGTGTTTTATTCAAGATTTTTTTGGCTTTGTTCATTGTTTTTTGTAAATAGATTTTTTCAGGTTTGAATTAGTATTTTAAGCTATTGAAATCGACTTTCATCGTTGTAATTCAATTTTGCTTATAAAATTATGGGGTTGATGCGCTACTCGTTCGTTAAAATGACGGTCTGTGCGCTCTGTACACGTTTTAAACACGTTAAATAGGTTTCTTGGTCGTTAGACTGAAGCCGCTAGACGTGCGATAGACTATCGTTAAACTGGCGTTACACGTTCATTTCCATTTAGCTTAGCGTGCGTCAAACGCATTTCAAAGTCCGCACAACTACCACATAGCGTGCGTGTGTAATAGGTCCTCCTGACTTATGCCTAAAATTCGAATAACTAATTATTAACACGTTGGCGAACGTCGGAAATTTTAAGCATGTTCAAAATATTGCAACCCATGCGACGTTCACCAATACACGCAGACGTTCGCTAACGTGTTTGTTACGTGTTTTTAACTTATACAAAACCTACGCAACGCACACCAGCGTGTAACAAATATATTCCAAAACGTTGGCACACGTTGACTAAAACGTTATAGTGTGACAGGGCCATAAGGCCGTATAACTGTTTTCACCCCAACCCGAACGCAGTATGCAGTATGCATGTTTTCCTATATTAAACATTACCCAAACGCCGTTTATATATATTTACATGCTTTTCTATGTTAACCCTTACATTAACGCCCTATGCTAACCCTAACGCTAGCGCAATATGCACGTTTTTCTATGATAACCCTAGCCCTTACGCAGTACGCATGTTTTTCTATGTTAACCCAAACACTAATGCCGTATGCATCTTTTTTTCTTTGTTAACCCTTACCCTAAGCCAGTATATACATGTTTTTGTGTTAACCCTTACCCTAACGTCGTGCGCATCTTTGTGTATACTAGCCCTAACGCTAACGCCGTTTTTGTGTATCTCTATGTTAACCTTATTCTGTTCATTGTATGCATGTTTTTCTATAATTACCCAAACCCTACGCCGTAAGCATATTTTCTGTTAACACTAACCCTAGCTCCAAAGCCAATTACATGGTTTTCTTTGTTAATCCTATCTTTTGCGCCGTTTTTCGATGTAAACCCAAACCCTTACGCCGTATAAATATTTTCAGTCAACTCAAACCCTAATGCCGTATGCACGTTTTTCAATGCTAACCCCAACTCTAACGCCGAACACAAATGTTTCTATATTATCCCTACCACTCACCCTATATACATGGTTTTTTCTGTGTTAACTGTTACCCTAACGCGGTTTACATACGCGTGTTTTCTGTTTACTCTCACCCTTACGCAGTTTTAATGTTTGATGATTACTCTCACCCTTACGCCGTATGCACGTTTTTTACCGCTAACCCTAACCGCAATGCCGATTACAAATTTTTCTGTTAACCCTAACCCTAATGCCGTTTGCATGTTTTTCTATGTTAGCCCTTACCTTTACGCCGTATTCATGTTTTCTGCGTATTCATGTTTTCTGGTAACCCTTACCTTAACGCCGTATGCAATTTTCTATGCTTAACCTAACCCTAACCCTGGATGCAGGTTTTTCTATGTTTACCCTAACCCTGTAAGGCCGTATACATGTTTTTTTTTTCTATGCTAACCCTAACCCTTACGTCATATACCTGATTTTCGTAAATAACCTTAACCCTAACCTAGTATGCACGTTTTTGTTTACGTTAACTATAACACAAACGCCATATATATGCACGTTTTTCTATGTTAACTCTTACATAAAACATACAAACGGCGTTAACAGAAAAGTCAATAATTGGTGTTAAGGTTAGGGTTAGCGCTGAAAAACGTACATACGGCATTGTAACGCCGTTTGTATGTTTTCTGTTAATCGTAACCCTAAGGCTGCTTACATGATTTTAAACGACGGGTGTGCTATAGTAAGCAGGAACTGTTTACTGTTCCGAAGCACCTGAGTTCATTCTTGTTTCAACTTGAGTTCACGTTGTTAATTGATATTCAGTTGATATTTTTGTGCTTCTGTGTTTTACATGTTGTCTGTTTTGTCCCGTTCTTGATGGTTTTTACTGGTTTTGTCTCTGTCTTTTCGGACTTAAGACATTCGGACATTCCATTGGTACTTCTGTTTTTTTTTTCTGTGCTAATCTAACGCTAACGCAATATGAACGTTTTTCCATGTTAACCCGAGCCCTTACTCCGTACGCACTGTTTTCAATGCTAACCCAAACCCTAACGCCGAATGCATGTTTTTTTATGTTAACCCAAACCCTAACGCCGTATGTACGTTTTTCAATGATGACCTTAACCGTACACATTCTTTTTTTATATGTTATTCTTTACCCTCTCGCCATATACATGTTTTTTTCTGTGTTAACCCTTTCCCTAACGCCGTATTCATGTTTTCTGTTTACCCTCACCCCAATGCCGTGTACGTTTTTCAGCGCTAACCCTAACCTTAACACCAATTATTGACTTTTCTGTTAACCCTTATCCTAATGCCGTTTGTATGTTATGCTATGTTAACCCTAACCCTAAGGCCGTGTACATGTTTCCCTATGTGAACCCTTACCCGAATGCGGTATACAAAGGAACACATTCATACGACGCTCGGGCTAGGTTTAAGATAGAGAAAAAACAGGCATACGGCGTTAGGTGTAGGGTAAATATAGAAAAACATGCATACGGCGTAAGCTTAAGGGTAAGCACGGAAAAAACATGCATACGGCGTTAGAATTAGGGTTAACATAGAAAAACATGTATACGGTTTTGGGTTAGGGTTACCAGAGAAAAACATGTATACGGTTTTGGGTTAGGGTTACCATAAAAAAACCTGTATACGGTTTTGGGTTAGGTTTACAATAGAAAAACATGTATACGGCGTACGGGTTAGGGTTAACAAAGAAAAAATGCATACGGCGTTAGGGTTAGGGTTAATAGAAAACATGCATACGGCATTAGGGTAAGGGTTAACATAGAAAAACATGTGTATGGCGTTCGGTTAAGGGTTAACTTGTGAAACTTGTATACGGCGTTAGGGTTAGGGTAATGCTATGTTAACCCTAACCCCAAGGCCGTGTACATGTTTCCCTATGTATACCCTTACCCGAATGATTAACATAGAAAAAACATGCATACGACGTTAGGGTTAGGGTTAACAGAAAACAAGCGTACGGCATTAGGGTTAGGGTTAACAGAAAACAAGCATACGGCATTAGGGTAAGGGTTAACATAGAAAAACATGTGTACGACCGTAGGTTAAGGCTCAACATAGTGAAACTTGTATACGGCGTTAGGGTTAGGATAAGCATAGAAAAATCACATACAAACGGCGTTATGGTTAGTGTAAACTGAAAACGTGCATAAGGCGTTAGGATAATGGTTTATATAAAAAAAAACATAGAAACGTCGATAGCGTTAGGGTTAATATAGAAAAACAGATATTCGGCGTTAAGGTTAGGGTTTTTAAAGAAAAAACATGTATAAGGCCTTAGGGTTATGTTTAACATACAAAAACCTTTATATGGTGTTAGGGCTAAAGTTCACATAGAAAGACAGGCACACCACATTAGGTTTAGGGTTAGCATAGAAAACTTGCACATAGTGTTAGGGTTAGGGTTAAAGAAAAACATGCAAACGGCAAGGGTTGGCTTAAATAAAGAAAAACATGCAAACAGCAGAATGGTTAGGGTTTACATAGAAAAGATTGTAATCGGCGTTAAGGTTAGCGCTGAACAACATGCATACAGTGTTAGGGTTAGGGAAAACAGAATACCTGTATATGGCCTTAGGGTAAGAGCTAACATAGAAAACATGCCTATGGCGTGAGGGTTGGGGATAGCATAGAAAAACTTATTTACGGCGTTCAGATTAGGGTTAACATAGAAAAACATGTATATGGTCTTGGGGTTAGGGTTAGCATAGAAAAACATGTATACAGCGTAAGGATTAGAGAAAAACATGTATACGGCGTTAGGATTAGGGTTCACATAGAAAACAAGTATACGGCCGTGGGGTTAGGGTTAGCATAGAAAAACATGCATACGTCGTTAGCGTTAGGGTAACTATAGGTCGTTAGGATTAGGCTTAACATAGAAAAACATGTTTACAGTTTAGGTGTCAGGGTTAGCATAGAAAAACATGGATAAGGCGTTCGGGTAAGGGTTAACATAGAAAAACGTGCATTCGGCGTTAGGATTAGGGTTAGCATAGAAAAAACATGCATACGGCGTTAGGGTTAGAGTTCACATAGAAAAACATGCATACGGTGTTTTAGGATAAGGGTAAACATAGAAAAACATGTATGTGGTTTTGGGGTTAGGGTTAGCATAGAAAAAACATGTATACGTCGTGTGGATTAGGGTTAACATAGAAAAAAACATACGAACGGTGTTTGGGTTAGGGTTAACAGAAGACATGCATACGGCATGAGGTAAGGGTTAACATAGAAGAACATGTGAATGGCGTAAAGGTTAGAGTTAACAGGAAACCTGCATACATGGCGTTATGGTAATGGTTTACATAGAAAAATCATGCATACAGCGTTAGCGTTAGGGTAAGCATAGAGAAATATGTATATTGCGTAAGGATTATGGTTAGCATAGAAAAGCATGTGTACGGTTTTGGTTAGGGTTACCATACAAAAGCATGTATACGGTTTTGGGTTAGGGTTACCATAGACAAACATGTATACGATTTGGGGTTAGGGTTACCATAGAAAAACATGTATACGGCGTACAGGTTAGGGTTAACATAGAAAAAAATGCATACAGCGTTAGGGTTATGGTTAATAGAAAACATGCATACGGTATTAGGGTAAGGGTTAACATAAAAAAAAACATGTGTATGGCGTTAGGGATAGGGTTTACATAGTAAAACTTGTATACAGCGTTAGGGTTGAGATTAACATAGAAAAAAACATGCATACGGCGTTAAAGTTAGGGTTAACAGAAAACAAGCATACGGCATTAGGGTAAGGGTTAGCATAGAAAAAAACATGAGGCTGGCGTTCGGGTAAGGGTTAACTTGTAAAACTATACGGCGTTAGGGTAAGGGTTTACATAGAAAAAAGTATGCATACGGCATTAGGGTTAGGGTTAGCAGAAAACATGCATACGGCATTATGGTAATGGTTGACATAGAAAAACATGAGTATGACGTTAGGGTAAGGGTTAACATAGTAAAACTTGTATACGGGGTTAGAGTTAGGGTTAACATAGCAAAACTTGCATACGGCGTTAGGGTTAGAGTCAATATAGAAAAACATGCATGCGATCTACAGGTTAGGATAAACATAGAAAAATCACATACAAACGGCGTTATGGTTAGTGTTAACAGAAAACGTGCATACGGCGTTAGGATAATGGTTAATATAAAACAAAAACATAGAAACGTCGATAGCGTTAGGGTTAATATAGAAAAACAGATATTCGGCGTTAAGGTTAGTGTTAGCAAAGAAAAACATGTATTAAGCCTTAGGGTTATGTTTAACATACGGCGTTAGGGCTAGGGTTCACATAGAAAGACAGGCACACCACGTTAGATTTAGGGTTAGTATTGAAAACTTGCACAAAGCGTTAGGGTTAGGGTAAACAAGAAACATGCACACGGCAAGGGTTGGCTTAAATAAAGAAAAAACATGCAAACGGCATTAGGGTTAGGGTTTACATAGAAAAGCTTGTAATCGGCGTTAAGGTTAGCGCTGAACAACATGCATACAGCGTTAGGGTGAGAGTAAACAGAATACAGATAGGTGCACACATAACCTGTACGGCAGTTAACATAAAGTAAACTTTGTGACAGCTTTCCATATCTGCTCATGTTTGCTATAGCAGACATTTAAGTTAACTTGCGTTAACTCATGACTGGTCATTTTTTATGACTTGTCATAACCAGTCACAAAGACATGACTGCTTTTACCAGACCAGTCATTGCAACAAGTCTGCTCTTACCAGACATGTTTAATAATGCAAAGGTTTAACTTAATATGAAAACAACGGTCTTTTACATAAATAATGAGTTTCAAATACAGTTATGGCAAAAGAACATAGCATTTGTCCTTTTACATTCGGTTTTTAAAGCAGACATTTCACGAAGTTAACTTGACCAGACCTGTCATAGTTATGTGAACTTGGAACCAGTCGCGCGTCTGCTCAAAGCAGTCGCATGACCAGTCACAAGTGAACTTGAAGTTAACTTGATGTCTGCATCTCAAGTTAACTTATCGTACAGGTTATGTGTGCCCCCAACTGTACCTGTATATGGTCTTAGGGTAAGAGTTAACATAGAAAACATGCCTATGGCGTGAGGGTACCGGGTAACATAAAAAAAAACTTATGTCCGGCGTTAAGAATAGGGTTAACATAGAAAAACATGCATATGGTCTGAGGGTTAGGGTTAGCATAGAAAAACATGTATACAGCGTAAGGATTAGGTTCACATAGAAAAACGTGTATACGGCGTTAGGATAAGGGTTAACATAGAAAACAAGTATATGGCCGTGGGGTTAGGGTTAGCATAGAAAAACATGCATACGTCGTTAGCGTTAAGGTAACTATAGGTCGTTAGGAGTAGGCTAAACATAGAACAACATGTTTACAGTTTTGGTATCAGGGTTAGCATAGAAAAACATGGATAAGGCGTTCGGGTAAAGGTTAACATAGAAAAACGTGCCTTCGGCGTTGGGATTAGGGTTAACATAGAAGAAAACATGCATACGGCGTTAGGATTAGGGTTAACATAGTAAAATTTGTATACGGCGTTAGGGTTAGAGTTCACATAGAAAAACATGCATACGGCCTTAGCGTTAGAGTAAGCATATTAAAACATGCATACGGTGTTTCAGGATTAGGGTAAATATAGAAAAACATGTACATGTATACGGTTTTGGGGTTAGGGTTATCATAGAAAAAACATGTATACGTCGTGCGGGTTAGGGTTAACATAGAAAAGAAACATGCGTATGGTGTTTGGGTTAGGGTTAACAGAAAACACGCATACTGCATGAGGGTAAGGGTTAACATAGAAAAACATGTGAATGGCGTTAAGGTTAGAGTTAACAGGAAACATGCATACATGGTGTAATGGTAATGGTTAACATAGAAAAAACATGCATACGGCGTTAGCGTTAGGGTAAGCATGGAGAAACGTGCATATTGCGTTAGTATTATGGTTAGCATAGAAAAACATGTGAACGGTCTTAGGGTTAGGGTTAGTATAGAAAAAAAAGCATGTATACGGCGTACGGGTCAGGGTTAACAGAAAACATGCATACGGCATTAGGGTAAGGGTAAACATAGAAAAAACATGTATATGGCGTAAGAATTAACATAGTTAAACATGCATACGGCGTTAGGGTTAGGGTTAACATAGAAAGAAAAAAACATACAAACGGCGATAGGGTTATAATTAACAGAAAACATGCATACGGCGTTAAGGTAATGGTTAACATAAAAATACATGCATACGTCGGTAGGGTTAGGATTATCATAGAAAAACATGTATACGGTGTAAGAGTTAGGGTAAACATAGAAAAAAAGTATGCGGCCTTTGGATTAGGGTTACGAATCAACAACCTTTACCAAACGATACAAAATATAATAAAAAGTTGGACGACTTCAATTTACCTGATAAAAAAAATACACAACTAGCGGTCGCATTATCATAAGCTAAGCATACCCACGTTCAACCATTTAGAAAAACGAGAAGTTAATGACCAACTGAGTCTAGTAAACCAGGAAGTAGAACCAGCTGACCTTGCAAAAAACCTTTAGTAGAAGCCTGCGTTACGAAGTTTTAGTACAGACAAAGGAAGAGGTGGACAAACAATGTGAATAGCAATATAGCATAAGAGTAGATTTCTTTCCATGTATCTTTTTACCCATTTAAAATATCTTTCGTACACTTTATAAGGTACGTATTATGAGGCACCGAAAAATTAACAGTGAGCATTAAACGGAATTTTAATTTTCACAAATTTTATATTTCAATCGTTTATCTTTAGTAAAGATATTAACCTATAGACGATTTGATCATCTTATAATTTGAGATAGTAGGGTCACTAGCACTAAAAATAACCCATGAAACATTCATATGACTAAAGAACTCTTTTGGGAATATAAGTTGACCTAAGCCGTCAGAGGATGCCGTTATAGATTCTGTAACGAGAAAGCGCGATAACGAGAGGTCATAATAGGGTCATGGTTAAAGCTAGAGTTTCGAGACAGAAATAGCTAGAATAAGAAATCAATTATCAGTCAGGGAGATCATCAAAATAAGTTATAATTTTTATAACTGATTTAGGTTATCTGAATTTAAAAAGATAACCATTTTCAGTTACTTTTGTTAAATTGATCACTTTCAAACCTACAAATTTTCATAGTTCGTGTATTTTCCCCCACTAGGCAAAATTTTTTCTGCATTAATTGAACTTTAAACTATGTAGTTCAGCTATGAGTTTGAAATTGCAAGCTTATCTTATTGGTACGCAAGCCTCTCAAAGATGATGCCCATGGGAAATTAAAATGTCATTATTACAGCACCAATGCTTAAATAATGATTTCCAATAAATAAACCTTGTAAAGTCATTGATAATCTATCAATTAAGATCAAAACTTTAGATTTAAGATTAGAATTAAAAGAAAATTTTACACTTTTGTAAAATTAGTCATTTTAAGTAAGAAAATAGGAAAATAACTGAAACTGGTTACATTATTAAAAAATTCAAGGGAAGTAACTCAAATCTGACTAAAAAAGTAAAAATAAGTAACCTAGAATGGTTATAAAAAAATTATAACTGTTTTTGATGATCTCCCTGACTGATTATTTTATGTCGGGTTTTATTCGTGGTTGTAACATATATATGTGAATTTTAATTTTATAACTAATCGTAAAAATGAATATAGAGTGATATGGTTTTTTTACATATGCTCAATAAAAACTTTCGGAACAAATTTAATAATGTTCATTAAAGTTTGTCCAGTCGAGAGCATTAATATTAATAAAAAAATATTATCATACTAGTTGACAGCGCCACTGTGATAAGGTTCTAGTTTTTTGTTGTTTTTTTTTGCATAACATGTAAAACAATTAATATGTTTATCGAATCTTTTTGTATTCTTGGATTTGAAAACAATAAGATAATCAAATGAACTACAATACTATTAAGTTATTATTATTGAATGTATCTGAGAAAATCATAGCGATGTTTAGTTTAATTCGCTCAGTTTGTATGTTGCACAATTGCAGTTCTTGTGCGCATAAATATCGCGCATGGCTAACCGGATGCGAAACATTCAAAACACAATGATAAACAATTTCTTACAGATATAATGTTGAGATTGGTATCGTTTATTGTGACGAATTGACAGTCTATCGATTTTCGTAAGTACTAACAAAAGTATTTGTATATCATCTATTTAACCTCAATGTAAAGTTAGTTATACATTTTAGTAAAATAGTGTTAAGATAGAATGTAATAATCATGTCTGTTTAAAAGGTAGGTTTAGCACAATGAAATATGGTGAAGCCGGTATTTGATTTCTAATTGATCTAAAGCTAAAGAACCGTTACGAAGAGCCGCCTCGTTAATTTCGTATGTTTGCTCATAAGTCATAAGGTTCAGACTCTGAAAATAAAATACTAGTATATGTGTTTTTTCATATATTTCTTAATTAATAGTCTAAAACTATTTTTGTGTGAAAAAATCCAACTGCTAAGACGCGTATCAATACATACAATAAATCATGTACATTCAACTAATAATATTGTTATTTGCACTTTGTTTAGTGACCATGCAATAATTAAACATGCATAAAAATTAAAAAGAATATATATGGAATATGTGCCAGAAAGACAATAGTTGTATTTGATTAATTGGCGTTCTAAATGTTAATTTTCCCGATCATTTTATAATTCTTTAACATCCATTTAGAAAACAAAATAGCTTTGACTTAACTTTGAAATATATGCTATAGCACAATTACAGTATATGATAAAGTGACATATGACGAACAACAGGAGAGACATAATGAATAAAGTACAATTATAATATCAAGCGGTTTCTACTTTCAAAAGCAACTTTTATAAAATTACACAATTTTACAACTAACTTTTTGGAATTACCAGACAATAATTATCTTAATTTAGTCGTATTTGGCCATGAACAAAAATATTTAGGTAAAAACTTTAGTCTTAATGCTCTATAGGCAGGACATACAAGTATGAAATGATATTCATTTTCAACACAAGACATATTACAACATTCACAAAGTCTTAAATTTCTCGGCAAATCTAAATATCTACCAGTTTCTACATTTATCTTTGCAGTACCACTGCGTATTTTAGTAAGAAAATGTGAGTTATAAGAAAAATCTACATATTCTTCAAAACCAAAAATTGGTTTAATTATATTATATAAAGTCAAATTTTCACAATTTCTGACCTCTTCATGCCATGATTGAATGTATTGATCTTTGATTATGTTAAAAATAATGTCAATAGAGATATTTTCATTTGATTGTTGATACCATACATAGTTAAGACCTAATGAAAACAAAATAACAACCCGTCATAATGAATTGTTTATATACTGAAGATATAATCAAAATTTTGGTGCAAATAGTGCTAAATGTACAAAATAATTATGTTACAACTTAATGGAATAAACCATTATAATTCAGCATGATTTTAAGTCCTGAAGACAGGCAGAATACATATTAGTGGACAAATTAAGGGACATATATTTTTTATTTTACATGTATTTACATGGGCTACTAATAAAAATATCCATGCAGTTATTTTGAAATGGTTGGCAATCAGCTTAAAATATTTGCGAAATCATTTATTATTTGTCTACAACAATAAAATCTGAATGCAAAATACTTGTTAGAAAAGGAGATAAGTTTATATTTTTAAAAAATACAGTTTTAGTCAAATTTGTGGTACAGTATCTGGTATATCTCATACATTGTATCTGGTATCATTTATATGGTATCTCGTTTCTCCGTTTTATACACACTCCAGAGAAAAAACTATTAAGGTGGTTCGGGGTATGAGGAAAACCCATTAGATTTTTTAAACAAAATTGCAGAATTAAACTTTATTAAGGAACATTGAAAAAATTGGAAAAATGGGGGTGACGACCTTGCGAAATCGATGACCTTAAACTTTGTTTTGCAATAGATTATAATGGAAAAAAAATATTAAGAGTAATTGTTAGCTAGAAACCCATCAGATTTTAGTTTCACAAGTGAAAAGCCAAATATATTATGTCACAGTCATTTTTCTAGATATTTGAGAAAATCCATTTCCTCCACAATTCTATATCAAAATTTGTCACGCATTTTCCCGCCAATTATCTACCCTGTTAATATAACTTTTCAGAAAAAGCTTATTTTCTTTATAATATTAACATTATATTTATTTCATTTATAAAATAAAATGAAGAATTACATTGTGCATCTCTTGTGTCATTTAAAGTATTGTAATCTTAAATAAAATGCCGACTTAAAATTTGCAAGATGTCCGAAAAAGATCTTATATCATTATACTCCCTCACTGAAAAAGAATACATGAACGGATGATTGCCCACAATTATAATAACTTAATTTCAAACATGTAGGTAAGTGAAAAAGAAAAAAAAACACCTTATACATGTTTATTTTTTCCCCATCAATAAATTGCCTCAACAATCCTGAAAGGTGAAAATTCTACTATTTTACGTATTTCAATTGTGATGTACACTTGAGAATTATCATGAGATTTGATTGAGGGTCTGTTTCTTTGGCGTAGTTAATATTCGTTTGGTCATGCATCGTTATATTTGAAGGGCAGTGTTGTAATACTGGTCATTAGAGGATACGCCTTCTGTCTACTGTTTACCTTGCATTTTAGAAAAAGTTCAAAAGGTCAATCGTAATTCCAAATAAGCGAAAGAGAATTAAGCCTTTTTTCTAGTATTTTTAGTCACTTGTTTTAAATAGTGCAAATTTAACGTACATTTTCAAAGATTGAACCATTGGTTCTATTCGGACGATAAAATTTATATTAGATTGTGGTTTTAAATATGATTTTCGGCTGAATATTAAAGATTGTTTATCAGTTTGTACCAATCGACAAGTGTTTGAATCACTTAAACATTATAAAAACAGTAATTCATCTCCATCGTGGTTTTTGAAGTTCATGAAAAATCAACTACGGTCACGAGAGGTTGACAAGCGTTGAATTTACGGACGCATACATAAAATTCCCAAACAGGTGCAAAATATCCAAAGGTTTTAAAAACTAATATAAAAATAAATTTATAAATAAATATTTTGCCAACTAAAAATATCTCATACCGTCCGTTTTTACCGAGAGACGTTAAAACATCAATTATAATCAAGGGAAAAATAAAATAATTGAATGGTGTCTTTTTGGATGTTTTCAAAGCTATGTAATAAAACATAAAAAATTTAAGGCTTTGATTTTTTTACAGAACCCCACCAGGACATAGACAATTTTACAGTTATTGGTGGAAATTCAAACCTCAGTTCAATGGTAATTAATTAATAAAATAGATCATAACAACATTTTCGAACTGGAAATATCAATTGTTATCTGCATGGTTAGGTAAAAAAAAACAAACAAAAGAAGACATACATTGTATACTAAAGAATTGACGAGTGTAAAAAGTCTGAAAGGGCAACGACAAAACCGGTAAACATGAAAAAGAACAGCAAGAGGAAACACAAAAATCAACAGCCCAAACTCAAGTCGTAACAAGAGTGAGCTTGGGTGCTCCGGAAGAGTAAACAGTTCCTGTCTGCTCGAGCACACCGGTAACCAAATACAAATTTTAAGAATTTAATAAATTGATTGTAAATTTATTTCATTCACTTTTTATTTTATTGAATTATAAACATGACATCAAGGCACAGAACGAATAAAAAAATAAAGTGCTAGAGCCATATATCTGTCTATTCCTGTTACATTTCTTTAATATTATGAAAATAACATGTACTTGAGACATTGGTACATTTTGGAAGAAGAAAAAGAATTGGTGCAATAGAAACAACTAATTTCAACCTATTTGTTTCTTTCGTTGCTTTTGAAATACTTGTGTCTTATGTATAAGGTGTGTAAAGTACAATCAGTACAATCAGATCATTTTTTTTCAGTGAAGGACAAGAACAATGCTTAAAAACAGACGTTGATAAATTTAGAAGATGGCAGGAAGGACTTCACCAGGAGTTTATTTATTCAGGAAGTGACATAACGATAATTCAAGTGGAACTCTTTTTAAAAGTTCTCAGCTCAACATTATACATTGAATCATCAAAAAGGTGAAGACTTATTGTTTGAAAATCCTTCATTTTGAATACAACATATATATTCAACGAGGCAGAATCCTAAAAAAAACCACACACATTATTTCGTATCGTTAAGTAATTGGATTCATATCATTACTTTTTTCAATCATTAAAAAAGAAATGAATTAAACGCACAATTATGCACAAGTATTTATTGTATGATTGTAAAATAAATAAAAGTATATTTGTATATTTTGTGATATTATTAATATGTTTTATATGTTTATTTTATAATGTAATCATCTTTATACCACATCTTCCAAATTCAAACCTATGCGAAAAATAATTGGTACTAAAAATATTCTCACGTTCCCTAAATATGCTGAAACGAATATGGAAAGCCACAGTCTAAAAGGTCAGCAGAAATTTCTACTTTCTACTACTTCTCCAAAGTTCTCCAAACCATCTATTTCGGAATAAATGTTAATGTGAGAGTTCTATAATTTATCGTTATCAGCAGACACTTCTGCTTTCTAGTGATGATTTTGAAAGTTCTATAGATGATCATTGTCAGCAGAAATTTCTGTTTTCTGTTATTATTTTGAAAATTCTATAGATTATAATTTTCAGAAAAACTTTATGCTTTCTTATGGAAGCCCATTAATGCCAAATAAGACTGAAACATTTTTTATTTATCAGTAGACCGCCACTTAATAAATGGCGGCCGCCAGATAATTATTTGGCGGCCGCGACTTACTATCTAGCGGCCGCCACTTATTATATGGCGGCCGCCACTTATTAACTGGCGGCCGCCACATAAAATTATCTGGCGGCCGCCACTTAATTTATCTGGCGGCCGCCACTTAATTATCTGGCGGCCGCCACTTATTATATGGCGGCCGCCACATAATTATTTGGCGGCCGCCACTAATTTTATCTGGCGGCCGCCGCTTAATTTTTCTGGCGGCCGCCACATAATTTTCTGGCGGCCGCCACTTATTATATGGCGACCGCCACTTAATTAAGTGGCGGTCTCCTGATAAATAAAAATGTTTCAGTCTTATTTGGCACTAATGGGCTTCCATACTTTCTAGTGATGATTTTGAAAATTCTTTAGATTATCGTTTCCAGCAGAAATTTCTGCTTTCTGTGGATTATTTTGAAAATTCTATAGATTATCGTTTTCGGCAGAAGTTTCTGCTTTCTGGTGATGATTTTTGAAAATTCTTAAGATTATTATTTTCAGCAGAAATTTCTGCTTTCCGGTAATGATTTCGAAAATTCTTTAGATATCATTTTCAGAAGAACTTTCTGTTTTCCAAGCAAAATTTTGAAAATCTGATAAAATATCTTATCGGCAGATTTTTTTCTTTCCAGCGACTATTTTGAAATTTAAAAAATATCTTTATCAGCAGAAATTTCTGCTTACTAGTCTCCTAACGATTATTTTAAAGTTCTCTAAACCATCTTTTTCAGCAGAAATTTCTGCTTTCTATTTTAGCTTCCTTAATTCATTTGCCTTTGGAACGAATTTAAACTTTCAAAGATTCAATTTTAAATTTACTGTATAAAAATCATGATTTATATGCCCTGACAGTAAGAATTTTCGAAAAATACACTTTTGAAGGCTTCAATTTCAAAATCAAACTGAAAAACGGAAAAGTAAGATTTTCCTTTTTT
>CAXARO010000360.1:0-37059 GCA_963971305.1 Arcuatula senhousia | reverse complement strand
TCGCATATATCTAACAAAAGCAGAGGCGGATCCAGAGATTCTGAAAAGAGGGGGCCCACTGACTGGCCTAAGAGGGGGCCCGCTTTGGTCACCCAAGCTTTTTTTTGACAAATATACAATGCTTGTGATATACATGTAAGAAGCAAAGGTGTACCAAAGGGGTAATCAACATCATAAAACTGTAAAGACAAAGACAAAACTGGTAGATCAAAAATCATCATAACAAAACAAACAACACAACAACATAAAGCACACACATACACATAACAACAAAACTCATTCAGCAATGTGAACTCAAGTCGAAACGAGAGTGAACTCAGGTGCTCCATATGATTAAGCAGTCCTGCTTGCTATAGCACACCCGTCACATTGCCAAAGATTGATTTAGTGTTGGTCAAATCCGGAAAGGATGACTTACCAAACTGTATGTCAAACCAACATCTGTGCTCATTATTGTTAATATGATTTATTTCCCTTTGAACACATTCTGTCCAAGTTTTATTTTCCAAGGTTAACCTAAACATCATTGGCATGTCATTTTATCTGTGACCTCACTGTAAGCCTACCAATCATCAACATGGTAGACCTAAAATACTAACAATCATTCAAAAACTGTTTCATACAAGAGTGAACCAATCAAAATTATTGAGCAAAATGAATACACATGAGTCAATGACATTATTTTTGGTGATGTTGAATATGCAAGAAAGTCTTGTCACATGAAAAATAGAAAATATTGCACAACAGTTGAAGAATTTTTTTTTTAACTAAAGATAAGTATATAAAATCAAGATCTGATAAATGTAGTAACAATTTAAACATTATAAACAAGAATTAAAAGAAAAAAATCTCTTTTTTTACCTTTCAGATTTTAGAAATATGGACAGCATGATTCCAGCTGGCAGTATTAACAATATATGTAGCGGACCAGGAACTGATTTCTCTTTGTGATTCCATGTGATTTTTCCTTTTTGCTCAGTATTTTTTTTTACTGCTTTTTCTTATTTTTTTTTCTAATAATTGAAATTACAGATAATGATATTGCTTTTAGAGCATTAAAGAGTAGTAGCACAAAAGTACTAAAAGAATCTTAGGTCAATCCGTCAAATAATTAGAGAAAATATTGACATTTGTACAATTGTAATATGTAATTTTTTCTTTCAAATACAGTTTGATTTTTACATACATGTACATGCATGCTGTTGAATACACTTTACATGTAGAATGTGCAATATTTCATAGAAAGAAATAAGAGAACAAAACTGTAAATTCTTGCCTTAATCAGATATAGGTAAGGAAAACTCAATTGAATTACTGATTTTAAGTATTTATATAGGCTTTTCATAATTTTAACTGAACAAGAAAAAGGGTATTGTAGTTGGGAATACTATGTTATTGGTAATTGTTAAATGAATGAATTTAAATTAAAAAGCTAGGCATTTATATCATCTTGTATGTAATTCTGTGTGATTTGTCTTTATATTTGATAGTTGTATGTCCTCTATTGGAATACAAAACTATTTATCATTTTCTTATATACTTATACAAATAAAAAAGCTTTTTTACAGATTCCCTTTGTATATTATTAGTCGATGCCCCTGCCTATAAAAAACAGAAATGAATATAATGTTCAGGTGCGTTTGTTTGGCCATCCAATTTACTGTCTGTCTGGTTTTTCTGTAGGTTCAAGTTACTTTTTCATGAAGGAGTAGTAATATTATATAGAAACCATATACATTTAAGGCTATCATATTAAAATTTAAATGGTGGAAGTAGATAAGTATATTTGACCCTGTCATAATCCAGAGCAAGGATATAGCAATGCCAGGCGTCCGTGAGTTGAACTGTCTGTCAGTCAGTCTGTCTGTCCATCACACTTATGTAAGTGCTCTCAAACCTACATTTTTTTACATTTCTTAACAGATGCTTGTGAGCTTAATACATAATGTTTTTATCACTAATAGCTTGAACAAGTTCCATTTTTGGTACTGTAGGACTATTTTCGTAGAGGTTTTGTCCCTTTGACCATATGAAATGAGGTACACTTATACATCACACTCTCACCCCTACAATTCTCAACAGATGATTTTGGGGTCCCCCTATTTTAGCTCACTTGGCCAAAGGCCATGTGAGCTTATGCCATCACTATGTATCCGTTGTCGTCCGTCATCTGTTAACAATTTCAAAAATCTTCTCTTCTGAAATCACTGAACCAATTTAACTGAAACTTTGCAGGAATGGTATATGACATGTTGGCAACAAATGATTATCATTTTGAAATGATTCGATAAAAAACATGGCTGCTGTTACTAAAAATAGAACATAGGGTAAAACCACTTAAAATGGCTTATAATTCAGCAACCATAACAGAAAGAAAAAATTCGAAGGATCACAGGCTCTTCAGAATCAAAAGCTCTACAAAAGTCTCCATTGGGTCGAAGTTGTCAGATGACCCCTGATAGGGGTTATGGCCCTTTAAAGGTCAAAAATAGCCTTTTTTGATGTTTTTGCCCAATAGAAGGAAAACGATTGCAGATAGAGAAAAGTTGTTGCTTGCTTAAATGTTCAGCTCATTTAGCTCTACAAAAATCTCAATAGGGTTGAAGTTGTCAGATGACCCCTTAAAGGGGTTACAGTCCCTTAAAGGCAAAAAATAGTGTTTTTGGCCTATAAAATCAAAACTATTGCAGATAGAGAAAAGCTGTTGCTTGCTTAAATGTTCAGCTCATTTACCTCAACAAAAGTCTTCATAGGGTCCAAGTTGTCAGGTGACCCCTTTTAGGGGTAACAGCCCCCTAAAGGCCAAAAATAGTGCTTTTGGCCTATAAAATCAAAACTATTGCAGATAGAGAAAAGCTGTTGCTTGCTTAAATGTTCAGCTCAATTAGCTCTACAAAAGTTGTCACAAGGTTGTCAGATGACCCATTATAGGGGTTACAGCCCCTTAAAGCCAAAAAATAGTGTTTTTGGCAAATAGAATTACAACTATTAAAGATAGAGAAAAGCTGTTGATTGCTTAAATGTTCAGCTCATTTAGCCCTACAAAAGTTTTCATTGGGTCAAAGTTGTCAGATGACCCCTTATAGGGGTAACAGCCCCTTAAAAGCGAACAATGCATGTAGTGTTTTTTTTTGGCTTGTAGAATGAAAACTATTGCAGATAGAGAAAAGCTGTTGCTTGCTTAAATGTTCAGCTCATTTAGCTCTTCAAAAGTCTCCATAAGGTCAAAGTTGTCAGATGACCCCTTTTAGGGGTTACAGCCCCTTAAATGCCAAAAGTAGTGTTTTTGGCCTATAAAATGAAAACTTTTGCAGATAGAGAAAAGTTGTTGCTTGCTTAAATGTTCACCTCATTTACCTCTACAAAAGTCTCCAAAGGGTCGAAGTTGTCAAATAATCCGTTATAGGGGTTACTGCCCCTTAAAGGCGAAAAATAGTGTTTTTTTGGCCTATAGAATGAAAACTATTGCAGATAGGAAAAAGTTGAGGCTTGCTTAAATGTTCAGCTCATTTAGCTCTACAAAAGTCTTCCTATGGTCAAAGTTGTCAGATGACCCCTTATAGGGATTACAACCCCTAAATAAACATGTTTTCATGTTTTTGGCTTATATAATGAAAACTATAGTATATAAAGAAAAGTGGTTGCTTGCTTAAATGTTCAGCTCATTAAGCTCTTAACAAAAGTCTCTATAGGGTCAAAGTGTTCAGACGGCCCTTAAAATAACATTTTGCACGTTTTTGGCTAACAGAATGAAAACTATTGCTGAAAGAGAAAAGCTGTTGCTTGCTTAAGTGTTCAGTTTATTCAGCTCTACAAAGTTCTTCATAGGGTTGACATCAAGACCAGGTGAGCGATTCAGGCTCCTGGGAGCCTCTTGTTTCGTTTAGAAATTAAGGGCCAAAAAGGGGTTAAAAATGTTTCTTTTTTATACGACCGCAAAAATACGGACGTATAATGGTATAATGCTGTCGTCATCGTTGTCGTCGTCGTCTGTTAACTTTAGTGGATATACGATAACTAGTTCTAGTAATCCAAATGCAATGAAATTTCACAATGATATACCTTACCATTTAAGGATGGACGGGATCGATTTTGGGGGTACCACCTGTTTTGGTTTCGAAATTAGGGACCAAAAAAGGGCCAAAAATGCTACTTTTATGTTTGTTGCCACGATAACTTTAGTTCTAGTTATCCAATTGCTTTGTACTTTGGCAATAATGTTTCTTACCATAAAAGGGTGAATGGGGTTGATTTTGGGGGTCTCCTCTTTTTTAGTTTCAAAATTAGGGGTCCAAAAGGGGCAAAACATTCAAATATTTTATTGTTTCCACCATAACTTTGGTCCTAGTTTGCTTATTGCTGTGAAATTAGTGAAGAATGTTTCATACAATAAAAGAATGAACTTTCGCGCGCCCCCTTTTCCCTGTTGAGTAATTAAGGGCCAAAAGGGACCAAAATCGAAACTTTTTTTTATTAGTGGACCGATTTTGATTCTTTTTTTTGCATGTTTGTTCTTGTCAAATAGCAGATGCAAAATTGAGAATTAATTTATGCTACCCCATCTTTCCCCCCTTTTATGTAAATAGGGGCCAAAATCGAAACTTATTTATTTGTGGTCTGATTTTGATCTCCTATGGAAAAAAAAATAATTCCTTTTAAAATGTGAATAGAAAGTCCACCAAAAGCTGCATGTGTCAAAAACCTTTGTCAGTCCACCATGGGCATATGTCCAGAGCAATTGACTATCCATATTGGGCCTAATACGTACAGGGTTCAACATGTTGCGGTCGTATCATGCTGCGCTCGGCGAAGCTTTTTATTGTTTGTTCCCACAATAACTTTTGTTCTGGTTTACCAAATGCTGTGAAATTTTAAAGTAATGTTTCATACCATAAAATGATGAATGGGATTGGTTGTGGGGGTCCCATCTTTTTGTTTGTTTAGAAATTGGGGCCCAAAAAGGATTAAAAACCTTAAATATTTTATTTTGTTCCACAATAACTTTGGTTCAAGTTGACCAATTTCTATGGAATTTGACAATGATATGCGTTACCATTAAACCATATATATGGAATTGATTGTGGGGGTCTCCCCTTATTTCATTTAGAAATAAGGGGTAAAAATTGTTACTTTTATGCCCCACCAACTTTGTTGGGGTTATATAGTTTTTCGGTCCCCTCCACATAAGGGACGTAAGGCAATGATTATCAAAGCGCTAAAGAATTAAAAGGTAAGGTTAAGTTTTAGTTTACCCCCCTCTCACCCCCCTCACATTTTCACATGCACCCGTCCTAAGCATGCTAAGGCATGAATTATATCGAAAGTACTATTTTTTTTCTTAGCATTAGGGCTGACGACCGTTAGACAATTGATTTTAAATGCTTGTAAAAAATGACTCAAAGCGGCGCCTATCTGTATTAGTTATAAATTTATTGAGCTTAATACGCATGATCTTGTGTAGTAAAAGCAAGACAACTTGGCTCAAGACTGATATAAAAACTCTTGGATCACAGATACAGATTGCTTTAATCTTTTAGTAATGGTCTGACCCCGACAGTCACACCACAAAACGAAAAATCTTCTTAAGTCTGAAGAGATTCTCAACTCCCATATATAGAGAATACAATGAGTTGTTTTTTTTTTATTCTTGATCTGCTATTTTTATAAACAAGCAATCTTATGTTTTAAAAAAAGATATACTACATGTACAAACTTTTAAGATAGAGGTTTTATTTTTAATGTAACATGTCCTGATATAAGTCATACCATAACACAAAAAAGGAAAAGATCAATTAATAGTTTTAAACCCCGCCTAACTGTTACCATATAAATATTAGAATCATAGTCATTAAAGGCCATGTTTCATGTTGCAGTGTTTTAGTTAGGGTAAGTAGTAAGACATACAATTAAAAGGGGGATATATCTGTGAATTGTTACAGTATTGTAGAAAAAGAATAAATTGTATATTCTTTGTGAAAACAAAATCAGTATTTCAACTTTTTAATATGAATAATATCTAATCCGAAAACTTTTGAATCCTGGAATTGATCATTATAATGTAAAGTAAAACGTCCATAAATTTAAAAGATGATTTAATGTGATAAATGTGACACAAACTAATATAATTTTATCTATCATAGTGCATTTATAGAAGATAATCATAATGCAGATTGCTTTTGTCCTCGGCGTGGTAGGCGCTATGTGTGTACTGTCAAGTTCCGAATCAATCTTAGAGTTATTCCCAGAATACAAGGCTGAATTAGACAAACTGAGGTCTGAAATAAGGAGCAACCGGGCTGAAACACAGAAAAACAAAGGGAAATTAAATGGTATTGATTTATCACTGAAGAATCACGTTTCAGGTGAGTGGGTTTGTTTAATTCTTAGTTTCTTATATTCGGTGATCTTGTTGAAATAGTCAACCTCCCCTTTCTGTGTAGCAACATTCCGTCCGCTCTAGCATATGGAGTTTACGCATCACAATTGATTCGTTATTCCAGAGCATGTGGGGATTATAACGACTTCCTCGATAGAGCTACTCGGCTGACAAGCAAATTGTTAACACACGTAACAATTACAATTTGCAGGCATTTTACATCTAAAATTGTTATTAAAGATGAGTGAAATAACAATATTTATTTTATGAAACAAAATATTTATTTTTCGAAGGTGTCGCGACAGAATATTCTTTTTTCATTATCAGCATTATTTGTTATAGCAGAAATCCTTCTTCAGAATATTTTTTTTTCTTGCCCTCAGCTGCCAAAATATATTTTTCATCAAAAATAATTTTCAGAATATTTTTTTAGGAAAAAACCAAGCCTCCCCCCCTTCAAGTTAAATTGTCGGTCCCTTACTCTTCCGGAGAACATGAGTTCACTCTCGTTTCGACTTGAGTTCACGTTGCTGAATGTGTTTTTTTTGGTTATGTGTGGTTATGTGTGTGTTTTTTGTTGTTGTTGTATGTTTGATTCGTTATGATGATTTTTTGTCTACCGATTTTGTCTTTGCCTTTCGGTTTTATGATGTTGATTACCCTTTTGGAACAGTTTTTCTTCTTATTTTATTTTTTATGAATAAAAAAAATCATCTGTCACCCGTTTTAGAAGGTTTAAAATTGGTTTGTATGTTTGTTTAATTACTGTATTGCTTGGCGCTAATGGGTGTGATTTTGCTATAAAGATATATACATGTTTAAATCTTCCAACCAGCGGCGAT
Source organism: Arcuatula senhousia (assembly GCA_963971305.1). Lineage (NCBI taxonomy): Eukaryota > Metazoa > Mollusca > Bivalvia > Mytilida > Mytilidae > Arcuatula > Arcuatula senhousia. The sequence continues at coordinate 29,841 of CAXARO010000360.1, read as the reverse complement.
GCATAATTAAAAAAGATGAAAACTCTAAAGAAAACCTGTTTCCTACCAAAATATAACAAATCGTCGCTGGGATTCCAAAATGTCGTACATGTCAATTTCGCAGTTTTTAAATTATAACATTTTTAGAATCTGGGGGCCAAACTTCATATGACTTCAAATTGTCGTATCTCTTCTCCAATCAAGAGTGTTCTTTTTAGACATATGGCAAAATATCAAAACATCCTATCAGCTACAAAATTAGGATTCCACAAGGTCGTATATTTTATTAGCTGTGTCAAATTAAATACTTTTGAAAATTTCTTTATTTCATATCATTCGTTGTTCATCAAATAATAAATTAAATTGGTATGCATCAAAATAACAGTGGACTGTATGCCTTTAAAGAACATAATTCAGACAGAAAAAACGTTATTCGACATTTTCACTCCCAGCATAATTATATACCAATTGCGGTAAGTAAATAATTATACGACATTTTGTTCCAACCTGTAAAATATAAAAGGATCAAAGTTTAAGGATCTATAAGAATTGGTCAATATTTATAGCTTATTGTAAGTTATTTGATGTCATAGATTAGTTGCATTTTTTGGGGTTGTTCATGCATTAGCATTGCTGATCATTGCTATCTGGTCTTGTGTTAAAATGTCGTATATCACAAACAAAATTTTATATGTGCAGTAGAGTATAATACATAGAAATCAAGATGAACTATAATAATATCAATGTATACACCAAAAACTGTTGCAATTGAAAAAGGCACAAACTAGTTTTGCACAGGGAGAAAAAAATCAGTTTTTTGTTTCTCTTGAAAAACTTGCAATTTCCTCAAACGACATTTTTGAATCCCAGCGACGAAATGCTTATACATGTAGCACAGGGACTTGTACCCACTTCTATCAATATTAACAATAAAAATACAAAAACATGTACATTTTGTAGCATTAAAGGTAGCTACAGGACATACTTTTTTCTTTTGCATATTTTGGTTTTTTGTCCATATTTCAGTCAAATAACCGATGAGCTTTTTTCTATTTACTTCTAGATGAGTGACTCCTCTTAGAATCAATTTGAAACAGCGAACGAGAATGCATGCGTGCGTACGCGCGCGCTCGTGTGTGTGTGTATTTGCAATTAAAAAAGCAGCAATTTTAAAGATCTCTTATATAACACGAATGCAAATATATTTGAAGTCATCACTTAATGGAAGTATAATATATTTAGCACTACATTAATTCCCGTTTGTATCTTAATTGCAGTGACAACCGGAAGCAAAGCTTACTTTTTGGGCCAAATAGGTGAATATAAGGCATGTCATAGATGTAACATACCATTCGTTAAGGTAAGGCGACAGAAATTCGTGTTTTTTACACAATTTGATTTCTGTCTGATTTTTTTTTTACTTTTGACTTGAGCAGAGCGTCTCTGATGAGTCTTGAATATACTAAAACATTTCAGTCATTTCAAAATTATTGTCTGTAATGCACAGAACTTTGATGTGATTTTGATTATAAATACTTTTTATGATAAATAAGAGATATGAAGCATCGGGAAGGGTAATTTGGGATTTGTTTTTTAAGTCTAGTCAAATTGCAAGTCCTCAAGTTAATAATGCTTCGTTTAATTTAAGTTTTAGATTTCTTCAATTTATCCATTATGATTAGAGATTTCAAAATTACTTGCTTTTCGTCGTTCTTGGATTTGGTTTCAAAGTTGTCTCGATAGGTTAAAGATAACTTAATTCAAATGCAGGAGCTTGACTTACCGAAAGTATAGTTTTACCGGGGTATCTTCCTCGCCGTCTGATTAGACAGAGACAATTTAACTTTTTTTATTTTTTTTTCAATTTTGATTTTGTTAGTTGGAATGCAAAACCCACCTAATAATATATACATGGTTTATATATTGAAAAGTTTTTTTGTTCTAAAATTATCTTTAATTTATATAAAAAAACAACAAAAACTGATACTGTAACAGTAACTTTACTACACATTTTGAAAAAAAATCTGATACTTAAAATACACATATGGAAAACAAAGAAAAAATAATATGGACTAAATGCACGCGACTCAAATTTAACACAATTAATACCATTTAATGGAAAAGAACCGGCAGAAGCCTTAATTCATGCCGAGTTTGACCAATGGTCGCCGTAGTCATCAGTTTTAGTTGAAAAATAAAGAAAGAATGTGTCCATGGGACACGGATGCCCCCGCTGGCCTCAAATAAAAAGTTGAAGTCCGAAAGGTCTAAAAGTCGCTTAGGACGCATAGTTAATCATACTTAATCATCCTACCAAGTTTCAAATCATTCCCATGTACGGTTTCTGAGAAAAACTTGACGGAAATTTTCATGTCGATTTTGGTATCGATCCAGCCCCAAACAGGAAGTAGATGTCCGACAGGTCTAAAATTTGCTTAGGACATATAGTTTGTCATGCTGAACCATCCTACCAAGTTTCAAGTCATTCCCATGTACAGTTTCTGAGAAAAACTTGACGGAAATTTTCATGTCGATTTTGGTATCGATCCAGCCCCAAACAGGAAGTAGATGTCCGACAGGTCTAAAATTCGCTTAGGACATATAGTTTGTCATACTGAATCATCCTACCAAGTTTCAAGTCATTCCCATTTACGGTTTCTGAGAAAAGCTTGACGGAAATTCGTACGGACGTATGGACGTACCGACAGACGTACGGACGGACGGACATGAGTAAAACTTAATGCCCCCCGACATGTCGTCGCGGGGGCATAAAAATAAAACGAAATTTTCAAAACTCGAAAACATTTTCAATGGTACATGTAAGATTTTACATTTCTGATATTTTATCTTTTGTCAGGCTGAGTGTGTACCGAATTCCGCGTACAGAAATGGAGTATACACGGTTCCTTACGATGGTGTTTATGTATTCTCTTGGACAATCAATGCATACTATGGAAGGTGTATGGTCGCCGAGATTACTTTTAATGGTGGTGGAAAATTACATTCTTATACAGATGCCTATAGTGACAGAGGACAGGATACTTCAAGTACCACTTCATCAATCGTTCGATATGTAAGATATTGATAACAAAATTAACTCAAGGATAAAATTTTACATTTAAAGATTGTAACCATGGTAACAATAGGGTTATCAATTTTGTATTTTAATTTTTTTCTTCATTTTTTGTAACCATTATTCTACATTTGTTAGTTTTTTTTTACATTTTTTAGCTCACCTTGCTAAAGGCCATGTGAGCTTATGCCATCACTATGCGTCTGTCGTCGTCCGTCAACAATTTCAAACATCTTCTTCTCTGAAACCACTGAACTAATTTAACTGAAACTTTGCAGGAATGATATATGACATGTTTGCAACAAACTATCCTCATTTAAAAATGATTCGATAAAAAAAAATGGCCGCTGTTACTAAAAATAGAACATAGGGTAAAATTACTTAAAACTGCTTATAACTCAGCAATCATTACAGATAGAAAAAATCTGAAGGATCTTAAACTCTTCTGAGTGAAAAGCTCGATCTGCTAAAGTCTCCATTGCGTCGAAGTTGTCAAATGACTCTTGATAGGGGTTATGGCCCGTTTAAGGTCAAAAATAGCGTTTTTCATGTTTTTGCCATATAGAATGAAAACTATTGCAGATAGAGATAAGCTGTTGCTTGCTTAAATGTTCAGCTCATTAAGCTCTACAAACGTCTCCATAAGGTCGAAGTAGTCAGATGATATAGTATAGTAGTGTTTTTTGCCTATCGAATGAAAACATTTGCAGATAGAGAAAAACTATTGCTTGCTTAAATGTTGAGCATTTAGTTCTACAAAAGTCTCCATAGATTCGAAGTTGTCACATGAACCCTTATAGAGTAACAGCCCCTACCCTTAAAGGTGAATAATAGCGTTTATTCGTGTTTTTGGCCTATAGAATGAAAACTATTGCAGATAGAGAAAAGCTGTTGCTTTCTTTGATATTCAGCTCATTTAGCTCTAAAAAAGTCTCCATAGGACCGAAGTTGTCCGATGATCCTTATTAGGGATTACAGCCCCTTAAAAGATGAATAATAGTGTTTTTTTTTGCTTATTTAGAATGAAAACTATTGCAGATAGAGAAAATCTTTTTCTCTTGCTTAAACATACAGCTCATTTATGTATACAAAAGTCTTCATAGGGTTGACATCAAAACCAGGTGAGCGATTCGTGGTCCTGAGAGCCTCTTGTTACTCTATTGATTTAATCCCATCCGCATACTCATTAAGCGGTTCAGTTTGAATATCTTATGATACAGTTATCTTACATTTGTAATAAATTAAAGTTAACATTGAATTTTGGTTTGAGGCTATTCGTGAAATAGTTCATAAATTTCAAAAGGAGTAAGTTGACTTTTTATTCTTATGTTATCCAAAAAGCATAAATGTATACATTTATAAGGGGATAAAAAAGGAAAACCTTTTACCGCTACCAACAAGAAGTCTTATTGTTGGAGTTTTTAAGGAAGTGGATTTGCTGCGGCTTAGTATTTGACATTCTTTTAACAGCAGAATGTATCAATGTTATATATTAGTATGATTATTGACAAGTGAAAAAAATAGTTTTGTATGACAGTAATTGTAATTTAAAAATTTTAACGTTTCTATTTTCCAAGAGATAAAATTTGTATATTTTCGTAAGAAAATGACCGATGACTCTAATTATGAAATATGTTTTTATCATTTGTTTTCATTTAGCTTCCCGAAAGGCAATGAAAAACAAAAATCTATCTTACATTATAAGACAAATAAGATAAAAACCATTCCCTCCAATAAATTTGTATATGAAGCACAATAACCTACGTTTCTAAAAATAGTTAAATTTCAACAGGAACATTCAGTAAAACGAGCACTATGAAGCGATGGGTATATTAATATTCTGCGACTCTCTCACAAATTGAGAATAACCAAATATATGTCGCTATAGAGAGAAATTTGACATAACAAGCACCAAGGGAATAAGATATATAAAATTTTATACAAGATTAATAACTCTACAAATAATCTGCTAAGGTCATACAGAAGAATGCAGTTTTCTGACAAAAACACTATTGTGTTGGATAATAACACATCAAGGCTATAAATTATTCGTTTAAATTTCAAGACATACGTTGATGATCTTATAATAACATGTGGTTCCCAAGATCGGTTATTTTTGGTTTTCTTGTTCTATGCTCTTCATATTCATATAGTGTTTGCCTTTTTAAATTTTTTTGGTAGTGCGCCTCTGATGAGTCTAAGATAGACAAAATGTGGCTTAGGCGTAACAAAATCAATTGTCTTGAACTTTGTTGTCATTTTAATTTCATTGATATACATTAAGCAGACAAACATTATGCTTAATCATCGAGATGCTTTTAAAAATAGTCATAATATTATAGAAGCATATTTAATTGCCTCATTTACATTTTGTAGGTTCGAAGACACACCAATGTTGCGATCCGCCAGACAGACATAGGGGGCTATCGATGTGATCAGATGCAGTCCGGCCTTTTCTCTGCCTACAGATTGTTTTAAAAAGGATTTCATTGTGTATAAACAATACATGCATTTCTTTTTATTTATGTATACATTAAGTCTAGTGCTTCAAATTTAAAAAAAAATAAGATTTTCTTTTTTTGTATTGTTGCCGTACAACTTTTGTCCTAAGCGTCTCTTATTGATCTTTAATAGACGAAAAGGGCATATACCACGCATTGAATTTCGCCCGGAATTTTAAATTACGTATGCATGAAAAATTCTATATGTGTATTTAAGACAATGTTCATGTACTAGCAAGATGTGACTGGCCAGATTTCACGGAGTAAAAATTCCAGGGATGTATGGTAAATGTCGCTTGGGCGGGGAACCTTTTTTTGTAATTATCAGTTTCCTCAGCATCTACTAATAATAGCCTTTATATAATTAGTTTTTAAACGTATTGATTAATTCTGGAATGGAAAACTAGCTTGATATTTTTGTGAATCCCTCCCCTGTTTGCAAGTTGCCGACCAGTGTGGCAATTGTAGCGAGCCCCATTCAGCCTAGTATTATCAACTCTACAAAAAAGCCCTTTAACGTGCGTGGGTTATTTAGTAAGCATCATCAGCGTGGGCTTTTATAACGTATGGTTCGATATCAGGTTTGTCGCTCATCTACTTCCTGTTTACTGACTTTAATTTGTTGAACAATTCATAAATGTTCATAGGAGACAATTTAATGTTTTGTACCAGTTTTCTCGCTAACTACTCACCAGAGGCGCGTAATATTTGGTATACAACATCATCATGGGCTCCCGTAACACGAGATTTGATTTCAAGTCTGACGTTTATCTACTTTCTTTTTAACGAAATCCGGCCATATTATGGTTGACCCATTTTTTTAATGTTCTTTTTTATTCTCGACACATATACCCAAATAAATGAAACACCCATTTGATTTGTAAGTGCAGACTATGGGTAAATTTGACACTAATAGGCAGGATTGTATCTTTCGACAGAAAAAATAATTGGTTACCCACTGTGCTCTGTTAAAGAAAAAATAGTCAAGATAAAATTAAACAAAAAAAACCCGAAACGATATTGAAAATCAGTATGGACAAGAACATATCCATTCCCCAACTAAGGGGACGACCATTTGATTTTGAGGGGGGTGCCTGGCAGTTTTTGTAAATAAATATTCTGGCCTGGAAACAGTTGAAAATAAATAATCTGGCCTCTGTTTGCAAGAAAATATTAAATAATCTGTCCCAAGATCCTTGCTCAATTAAGCTATTGTATGCAGAAAATAAATATATTGCCAAGTAGCGGGGAAAAATAAATATTCTGGTCTGCAAAATTTTGACAATAAATAATCTGTCTCGACCGAAACTGCCAGCCCCCTCTCAGAATCAAATGGTCGTCTCCTAAAGATAATTTGGATCGTTCCGTTGTACATTCTTAGAGCATGTATAGAAATGCTTAAAAAATGTCTTAATTATCAGTATGCATCATATAACATTCGTAGATGTACAGATTCAGTCAGTAAATAGTGTAGATAGAAATTAATGGGATGCAGAATAAGTATACGCGACACAACCTACAACATTAACAATAATTTTAAAAAAAATCCACAACAGAAAACAGCCAGCAGCCTTCAATGTGTCCATCGGTCGCTACTTGCTGATTTGAAATTGGCCCTGTATTGAAAAAAATATATATGATTCAAGCTTAATCCTAACGTGTCAATGAAAACCCCAGTCATGACAAAAAAAAACCAGATGTCATTAATATTCGGCGAATGCAAACAACAGCTTTGATAAAGATATACACAGAATCAACATATATATACATATATGGAGTGGGGCGCGACATTTTTGGCAGTATTATTGTCTAGAATAATTGGCAAAATATAAAAATTATTTTTAAAAAGTATCCTGTCCTTTGTGTATTAAATCCAGAATAAAAGAATCCTCTTCCGGCGGGCAAGAGACAACCGATTTATGTAAAAGCCGCCTCACACTTAACCGAAAAAGGTGAGACGAAGGGTAACGAATGGAAAAATTGACAAAATAGGTGCGAATTTAACGAATTCAAATAAAAATTTCCTCCGAATCATCCGATTATTAACTATTGTTAACTATGATCAACGAACAGTAAGCGGAGAATGAATATGACTTACGATGGGTCACGATTTTTCGGATGGCTACGTTGAGTAAATTATAGCCGAAGATGAGCGAAGAGTTGATATGACCCGATAACACGAACAGATAATGAACGACGGTTTACTATGGCGTGCGATTCGAAACGAAGGCGAACGAAAATATCGGGCGCATCAGGAAATTATGCGACAGCCACAATCCCCTCCTGCATCTCCAAGCTCTCCAACGCCACCACCTATCTTGCAGCAGGAAGATGATACAGCCAGTGTTGATGACACTGCTATTATTATGATATTGGACTTTAAATTAAAGCTTGGAGAAAATAGGTGCTTTACATAATTTTAATAAAAGGTTATAACATTTTTTTCTGCCAAAACCCAAGACAGCAGCGTATAATAATGATGGTCATCATGGGGGTACCTGGGAATCAAATAATCATTAGTTTTATACGACCGCAAAATTTTCGTTGTTGCTGTTGTTGTTGTTGTTGTCGTCGTCGTCGTCGTCTGTGGACACTTTGGTTTCCGTGCCATAACTTGAGTAAATGTTGACCGAATGGTATGAAATTTTGATATGATGTTTGTCACAGCTAAAGGAAGGTTGGTATTGTATTTGGGGATTGTGGCCCCTACGTACCGTTTAGAAAAAAGGGCCAAAAAGGGCTAAAACGGGTGTATTGACAACACTGTTGTATATGTTTATTATTCATTCGATTTTGAAAGTTCTTTTTTTTTAATGAATTCATCATTAAAATCTGTCAACAAATTGTTTCAATGGTTTTGATATATGTTGCACTGTTACATTGCTACTTGGGTCAAAAAGGGGCCACACCCCCAAAAATGACTTTGTTATTTGTGGTCCGATTTTCAAAATCTTTTTTTCATTGGAATCCTTGTGAACATCCCTGCCTGCATTTTGCACTCAAATTTGCAATATCTCTTACCGTTTTTAAGAAATTATGGGTCAAAAGGGCCGAAAACGCCATTTTTAAAAGTTTGTCAAGGCAAATAGTTTTATACCAAAAATTTAGTTGGAGTGGTCCAGTAAATTGTTATGAAGTTTTGATATAATGATAATATCCACTAAAGGAATGTTGGTCTTGTATTTAGGATTTGTTGGCCTCTACTAACTGTTGTAGAATAAAAGGGCCAAAAGGGGCGAAAACGGGGGTATTGTTAATACTGTTGTAGAATGTTTTTTATTCATCCAATTTTGAAAATTCTTTTTTTGTTGAAGTGCTCATAACATTCTTTCTTCCAAATGTTTCAATGATTTTTTAAATGTATTTCACCATTACATTGCTTCAGGGGGGGCTAAAGACAGGCCGCCCTTAAAATGAACTTTTTTATTTTTGGTCCGATTTTTAAAATCCTTTTTTCGTTGGATTCCTTGTTAAAATCCCTGCCTTATTTTGTAATCAGATTTTTTACCGTTTTTGAGAAATTAGGGGTCAAAGGGCAAAAAATGTCAATTAATACATGTATATAAATAAGGCTTTTTGTATTAGATGATGTAAATATATATGTGTCAAAAATGCATTTTTAAGTCCACCACAGGATGCACGTGTCAAAAAGCTTTGTGAGTCCACCATGGGCTTCATGTGGCCAAAGCAATGGATTATCCATATTGGGCCTCTAACGTACAGGGTTCAACTTGTTGCGGTCATATCATGCTGCGCTCGGCGTAGCTTTTTATTTGCACTGGTAATCATTAATTATTTACTGAAAAACGTTATTTTCACAAAATTAACAACGAAATGGTAATCAAATAATCAAAAAGAAGGGGGTATGGTAATCAAATAATCACTCAAAAATTATCCTTGTAATTAAGTAATCACCCTTAAAATGGTCTAGTAATCACATAATCAAGAACCACATGATGACCCTCAATAATAGTTATTAGGGCCCTGGATCAAAGATGAGCAACCCCCTTTTCTTTTAATTTTGTTCGTCCGTCCATCTCTGTTTGTCCGTCCACAATGTCTTGTGAACACTTCAACTTAAAACTATAAGGCGTAGAGATCTGAAATTTTACATGTGATTCAGGACTTATTTCTTTATTCAACCAATATTGGCCTGGCAATTCGCTCTTGTATGAATCTATTAGCTATCCATAGTTAGTTATAGTATATCATAGTCTTGCGTTCGTTTCTGTCTCGTTATTCAAATTTAGTTAACGCTTATCTTCGTTACCCTTCGCAATAAGACTCTAAGCGAATTTACGTTTTCCAACGCAAGTCTTCGTTTCTATACGCTATTCATATTTTATCATCGTACTGATTCGTCGGGATCAGAATGGTGCGATGAAGGACGATGCATGACGAATGATAAAAGAATGATAAACGAACAATTACCGTACATTAAATAAGAGGTGCGATTTCAAACAGATGATAAACGAATTTTAAATTCGTCGGGAAATTTTGAACATGTTCAAAATTAACCGACGAATTTGAAGAATCGCAACTGTTAGTTCCAAAGGCTTCCGAAGGCTTACGAAACCGAAAACGAAGGGTAACTATGGTTTACTATCAATTACGATTACAAACTATTTTTAAAAAACTACTATTCGCCGGTCATCGCAACCCTTATTTTATGCAATTCGGTTAAGTGTGAGGGGGCCTTAAATACATATCAAAACCTTTTGTACAAATTCATGTGAACTGTCAGAAAACCTAGTAAAAACTTACTAGGACGTACTGTCAACGTAGTAAAAACTGTACGGACGTGTTGAGGACGCAGTAGAAACTTCCTTGTGGTCGTGATACAAACTGGAACGAAAATTACCGTTATATGAAATCGTAGTGAAAACGAACGGCAAACGTAGTGCAAACTTTAACGTAGTGAAATCGTAGCATAAACGGCACAAGAAATCATACCGTCCAGGCCACGTCCTTGAAGTTTTTGATACGTCACTTCTACGTTCATGCTACGGTCATAAAGTTCTCAATACGTTCTTAGTAGGCAGTCTGTTCTACGTTTTGACTTCTCCACGTCCTCACTACGTTGGTTTTGAACATGTTCAAAATTATTCCACGTCCTTCACGTTCTTGATGTTCGCACTTCGTCCATGAAAGTTCGTACTACGTCCATTTAAGTTCGCACTACGACCATACAAGTTTCTAGTACGTCTTTAATACGTTTATCAAGTTCTTTCCACGTTTTATGCCTTTTTATGACTTAGTTAGAACGTAGTATGAACTTTATCCAGTGTGACGGGGGCATAAGACACAATGTATATCAAACGAATTTTGATACGCAAAAATAATTAGATAATTAATTCAAATATAAAATACAATTGCACGAAAGTTTACATTTTGATTATTAAGTATTAATCTAACTAAAAAAATATCAAGCAAATTGCAGGTTCCATATAGTACAAAATAGGTAGGTGCGTGAAGTCATCGTTTGTGAAGGGCGGATGCAATACAGAAGATAATACAGCACTATCTATCTCTGAAACGTATATCAATATACATTTTAGTTTCTTTGTATAAGATTTAAGTCTAAGACATAGAGAAACATATGAATTTATATAAAATAGCACTATTTCCAATGGGACGTTTTTCTGCATAGATGCGAACAGTTTTAATCGAACCATCCAAGTTAACATCTCTTAAGGTTTTCAGTTAGTTTGCCCTTTTTTATCATATATTTTTGAAAAAATTATTTGAATAAAGCAGTGAAAAATGTCGAGACATTTGCTCACCAAAATATTCTTATACATACATGTATATAATGATCGAGTCATAAAGTATTTAGGAAATTAATACATATTGTATGTATTTTTTTTAAGGTGACTCGAGAGTATAAAACTGGGCATCTTTTTTGGGACACCTTGCAAATTTTTGGTCTGCACGTCAATTAAAATGAATAAAGATAAGACGAAAGATGCAAAATTTAATTATTTATTCTATTTCATTAATGAAATAAAGATAACATAAATATTTAAAAAGAAATTAAACTTTTTCTGAATAGTTCTATTTTCAGTGGAGATTATTGGCGGCAAAATGTGTGACAATTTTTTATAAAGAGATGTATAGAGTATGGAAAAAAACCCAGTTTTTATTCACATGTTTTTCCATGTTTTTAAAAGATAGTATATATGACTTGTCATTTGTGAAATGTAACTAATTTCTCTGATAGGTTTCATCTCACGATCTATTGAAAAACAGAATTTTAGGTCACAAACTTCGCAAAGTCATAACTTTGTAGAAAGGTCCGTGACCCCCATTTTTTTGCATTTTTTTCAATGTACATTCATGAAAGTCAAAATCCGCATAATAAAAGTTATTATCCTCCCAAGTCCATCGTTAGAAGCTTCCTAAACTTAAGTCATGTTCACGAAAGTCTCTCAATTTGGGATTCACTGTTATTTTCTCCTAACTTTAGGACGCCTAGATAGTTGACTTAGGACGGTTCCAAACGTATTTCAACCCTAAATATTACCTTGATAATTTTTTTTTCAAACGAATTTAGCTGAAATGATATCATATCTATCAAGAAACATCAATATGTTAACAGGAATAGACTTTAAGGTATTTGTATCATTAGAATAAATTGGGAAAAAGACAATGTTAGGAGGATACATTTAGTCAGAGTATAAGTATTAAGTTTCATATTATTTTCACTTTATATTTTTTCTTGACAGGTTCACAGTTTTATTTGTTAACAAAAACAAAGGCAAGTAAAAATCAATTATTGATTGAAATATTGTGGTGCCTTTACAGGTCAGTAAAATGAATGAGAATATAGTTAAGGATTGCCTTAGTTGAGAAGTTGCTGAGAATGCTTCGAGAACCGCCCTGAGTATTTCTTTAGTCATTCCTAATTATTTCCTAAAGTTTGTCTTAGAACCCTTCTTATAGTCATTCTGAGGAATGCTTCAAGAACACCGCCCCTGAGCTATAAAGCTAATCATATTTTTTGTTACTTTCCGCCCTCTACCTGTTCCTTATTTCGAGTACTACTTCAGCAATTAGGTAATGCATCGTCCGTTTAGTTATATCCGATATAACAGATGTTTATGAATGATTATCAGTACATGTACAAGTACTTAAACAAACATTTTGTAGGATGAAACATTTATGATGATAACGACACTTTTATAAAATTAAACTAGTACATGTATGTTTTAAATACCTGTGGCATTAGCGATCTATGTAAATGACCAATAATATTCTATAAGAAACTAAACACCTCTGTGGAGAGCCTTTCATTGTAATTCGTGCATCCAAGGTAGGTTAAGGTATTATAACCCATAATGTTTTGTAGTATCCAAATTCATATCCAAATTAACCGTTTATACCCGCGTTTTGGTATTTGTAATTTTGAAACCACTGGGCGATAACCGCTGCTGGTGGACCAGAGGTCCCCGAGGGTAATCACAAGCCTGGTAGTCAGACTTGTCTGACACGAATTACCATAAAATTTCTAATATATTGTCGCTGAAATTTCCGATAGTTAAATTCAAAATTGATGAAAACACCAGGTTTCTTTCCTTGTAATGCACATGGTCGATATCCTCGGTGCTGGATTTGGCTTCCTTGTTCGAACGTTTTGGTTTTGAGTACTTTTCGTTTTCAACTGTTTGGGATTTTGACCTTCCAATGTTTTGGTTTAAATGCTACTGATGAGAGGTTACTCCTTGAAATATCGATATATAGCATATCCAAATTAACCGTTTATACCCGCGTTTTGGTATTTGTAATTTTGAAACCACTGGGCGATAACCGCTGCTGGTGGACCAGAGGTCCCCGAGGGTAATCACAAGCCTGGTAGTCAGACTTGTCTGACACGAATTACCATAAAATTTCTAATATATTGTCGCTGAAATTTCCGATAGTTAAATTCAAAATTGATGAAAACACCAGGTTTCTTTCCTTGTAATGCACATGGTCGATATCCTCGGTGCTGGATTTGGCTTCCTTGTTCGAACGTTTTGGTTTTGAGTACTTTTCGTTTTCAACTGTTTGGGATTTTGACCTTCCAATGTTTTGGTTTAAATGCTACTGATGAGAGGTTACTCCTTGAAATATCGATATATAGCACATCCAAATTAACCGTTTATACCCGCGTTTTGGTATTTGTAATTTTGAAACCACTGGGCGATAACCGCTGCTGGTGGACCAGAGGTCCCCGAGGGTAATCACAAGCCTGGTAGTCAGACTTGTCTGACACGAATTACCATAAAATTTCTATTATATTGTCGCTGAAATTTCCGATAGTTAAATTCAAAATTGATGAAAACACCAGGTTTCTTTCCTTGTAATGCACATGGTCGATATCCTCGGTGCTGGATTTGGCTTCCTTGTTCGAACGTTTTGGTTTTGAGTACTTTTCGTTTTCAACTGTTTGGGATTTTGACCTTCCAATGTTTTGGTTTAAATGCTACTGATGAGAGGTTACTCCTTGAAATATCGATATATAGCATATCCAAATTAACCGTTTATACCCGCGTTTTGGTATTTGTAATTTTGAAACCACTGGGCGATAACCGCTGCTGGTGGACCAGAGGTCCCCGAGGGTAATCACAAGCCTGGTAGTCAGACTTGTCTGACACGAATTACCATAAAATTTCTAATATATTGTCGCTGAAATTTCCGATAGTTAAATTCAAAATTGATGAAAACACCAGGTTTCTTTCCTTGTAATGCACATGGTCGATATCCTCGGTGCTGGATTTGGCTTCCTTGTTCGAACGTTTTGGTTTTGAGTACTTTTCGTTTTCAACTGTTTGGGATTTTGACCTTCCAATGTTTTGGTTTAAATGCTACTGATGAGAGGTTACTCCTTGAAATATCGATATATAGCATATCCAAATTAACCGTTTATACCCGCGTTTTGGTATTTGTAATTTTGAAACCACTGGGCGATAACCGCTGCTGGTGGACCAGAGGTCCCCGAGGGTAATCACAAGCCTGGTAGTCAGACTTGTCTGACACGAATTACCATAAAATTTCTATTATATTGTCGCTGAAATTTCCGATAGTTAAATTCAAAATTGATGAAAACACCAGGTTTCTTTCCTTGTAATGCACATGGTCGATATCCTCGGTGCTGGATTTGGCTTCCTTGTTCGAACGTTTTGGTTTTGAGTACTTTTCGTTTTCAACTGTTTGGGATTTTGACCTTCCAATGTTTTGGTTTAAATGCTACTGATGAGAGGTTACTCCTTGAAATATCGATATATAGCATATCCAAATTAACCGTTTATACCCGCGTTTTGGTATTTGTAATTTTGAAACCACTGGGCGATAACCGCTGCTGGTGGACCAGAGGTCCCCGAGGGTAATCACAAGCCTGGTAGTCAGACTTGTCTGACACGAATTACCATAAAATTTCTAATATATTGTCGCTGAAATTTCCGATAGTTAAATTCAAAATTGATGAAAACACCAGGTTTCTTTCCTTGTAATGCACATGGTCGATATCCTCGGTGCTGGATTTGGCTTCCTTGTTCGAACGTTTTGGTTTTGAGTACTTTTCGTTTTCAACTGTTTGGGATTTTGACCTTCCAATGTTTTGGTTTAAATGCTACTGATGAGAGGTTACTCCTTGAAATATCGATATATAGCATATCCAAATTAACCGTTTATACCCGCGTTTTGGTATTTGTAATTTTGAAACCACTGGGCGATAACCGCTGCTGGTGGACCAGAGGTCCCCGAGGGTAATCACAAGCCTGGTAGTCAGACTTGTCTGACACGAATTACCATAAAATTTCTAATATATTGTCGCTGAAATTTCCGATAGTTAAATTCAAAATTGATGAAAACACCAGGTTTCTTTCCTTGTAATGCACATGGTCGATATCCTCGGTGCTGGATTTGGCTTCCTTGTTCGAACGTTTTGGTTTTGAGTACTTTTCGTTTTCAACTGTTTGGGATTTTGACCTTCCAATGTTTTGGTTTAAATGCTACTGATGAGAGCTTACTCCTTGAAATATCGATATATAGCATATCCAAATTAACCGTTTATACCCGCGTTTTGGTATTTGTAATATTGTAATACTTTAGACTTTTCTCTTCTAAATACTTCTAGCTTTGATTTGCCTTGAGACTGTACATTGAAACTTTCCCTGTGTGTGTAAAATGCATGCTGCCCGTTTTATCAATGTATATATCATGTATATGATAAAATATCAGACAATATCATATTATTGACTAAAATGAATGGAGATGTAGATAAAATTGCAATTTTAATAAAGATTCGGGTTAGGTTAGTTGACAGTCTGATTAAAATCAGCCTCCCACGCGACATATCAATAAACGGGAGCAAGTGAGAGGGCTGATTTTAATCAGACTGGTTAGTTGAACGCGTTTTGGTGCTTTCTGCATTCTGGTTTCCTTTAGCATTTAAATTGACTGCGCCGAAAAGAGCGTAACGCTATTAATATTCCCGTGTCCTTGTTTACTTTATTCCAATGATTATTATATTAACTTATTTCACACAAAAGTGTAATTATCTCTGTGGAATTGAGGACACGGTTGTTGCGATATGTGAAAAAAGAAGAAAGTTAACCACAACAATACAAGTCTAACAAAAAAGTTTCGATGCGCAAAAGTTCTTTTTTTCATTATTAAGCGTCAGACTATTTAAGAATCTAACAAATTTTGCAAACTTTTTACTATGTAATTTGATAAAACAAGATTACATCATATAAATTTATAAAGGTTACCAATTATTTTTTGAATTTGACAGTAAGAAATTTCGCCAACAATTTCCCAAATTATCAGTTATTTATTATCTAGAAAATTTTCATAAACTTTAGTAACTGTTAAAATTAGTATTTATACCAAAATGAAGTCATCTAAGGCAAATTTTAAAATGGCTCATTGCCTGTTCCTTATCCAAAGGGTAAGTGCAGTGTAGTGTCCTTGAATTGAAGCTACATCCGAAGAAATACAAATATTTAAGATTAGCAGGACAATTACTTAAACAAACATATTGTTTTATGATTTCAGGAAATAAGCCTTATGCCTTAAGAATTAAGGCAATTAGTAAATGACTAGGCATTAGGCTTATTGCCTATGAAATAGGCTTAATGCCAAATTGTGCTAGATATTCATCGTGTGAATTACAAGACTTATTAATTACTACATGTATATAACCTTCGTGAAGTTCCTTGCGAAAAAATGTAACATATAGATTCGTGTGCAGTTCAAAATTCATAGAGCTTCTAGTATGAGTTCGCGGTACTGATGTTTCAATATGTATAGTCAGTTGCGTTTGTCATTTGCAGCCCATTGTGAATTCATAAAATTTTTTGACACATTTAAAAAACGCATACATGTATTCTTTCAATGATTCAAATATTATCTTTTTTTTGAAAATTGGACCACAAATAAAAAAGGTGATTTTTTGGGGGCATGACCCAATTTTGATCCCAGTAACGTTGTATTGGTGCAAGATACAAAAAATCAATTTACACATTAAGTTGACAGAATTTATTGGAGAATCTATGAAAAATGATTAGAAATAATAACGTTTGTCCAGACAAACATCTAGTATAATTTACGTTTTTTTTGCCCCTTTGGTTCCTTATTCCTCAAAAACAGTGCGAGATATTGCAAATCTGCAAGTGCGAAGACAGGGATTTTCACAACGATTCCAATTAAAAAATGATTAGAAAATCGGATCTCCATTAAAAAAAAATGATTTTTTTGGCGTGGCCAGTCTTTGGCCTTCGGTTGATTTATCTCTACAAGAATCTTCTTTGTGTCGAAGTTGAAGCTGACTCTCTATAAGAGTTGCATGTATGTACATTTTAAGGTTGTATTTAGTGCTTTATATATATATCCCAAGGAATAAACTTTGAATAAATCTAACCTTACCGGTGATATATTCCCATTTTTAGATCTAGATTTAAGTATTATCAATCGAAAATTACAAACAACGGGATGACTTTTCATTTCCTATTGTTAATTTTCCATTTGTAAAGGGAGATTTACTACTTTATACGGAGTATATATTTCACAATTGGTAAGATATGCCCGGATCTGAAGTGGTGTGTATGATTTTAATGATAAAACCCGGTATATTGCAAAAAAAATTACTAAAACCACAAGTTAGTAAAACCGTTTACTAAGTTTTATTATAAGTATCTATACCTTATTGAAAAATTTAACTGTTCACGTAGAAATTTGATTGTAAAGGGAATGTCCCATCCCGATTTCTATGGTATTGTTGTTTATAAAGCAAACCATTTCAAAATCAATCCTTTGGGAATGAAAAACTGGCTTAAAACTTTATTGAATAAAGGTTATGGAATGTAAATTTTAGTAAAATCTTTAAATTTTGTCTTTTTTGGTAAAATATTGATAATTTGATACTTACTTTAAAATGTTAATTGCCTTTATATAATTATTTCATTTTTGAGCATTACTACGGTCAAGTGTGTCGGTTTTGTGTGATGATAAATCACTAATTCATTAATTGTTTGACGTGTTGTGTCGGATTTAAAATCGACATACTTGATTTTTAACATCAGTCGATAGATGCTTCTTAGATAGCTGTCAGTAACTTTGAGTGTTCTCAAGAGAGTATCTCCACGTCCCGTTTAATTTCTTGTTGTCCTTTTGTCCCAGGTTCACTCTTGTTGAATTGAACTTCTATCGATTTGTTTTATACTGTGTGTAAGTTTGTGCTTTGTTATTAATTATCATTTGGGGGAGGTTGGCGCCAAAAAACTAGTTTCACCCGCCACATTTTAAATGTGCCTGTCCCATGCCAGGAATCTTTAAAAAAGACTATTTTTTTTAATTCGTCGAATTAATGTTAATTGTTTTTTGTTGTTGTTTTTTTTTGGTAAAGAAGACTGTCTTTCATTGCACTTTAGGATTGGACTTGAATCATATGAATCATATGTTACAGTAGTTTATTTTAAATCCAAGGCCAATTGAAAAATAGCGAGCAGCGACTAATGGTTACATTGAAGGCTGCTGGCTGTTTTCCATTGTGGATTTTTTTTTTAAATTGACGTTTGTATTGTAGGTTGTGTCGAGTTATTCCACATCTCATTATCCTCTGTTTAATATATTGAAAAATTGCAGGTAGAGAAAAAAAGCCTTCAATTGCGATCTTTGGGTCCGGTAGATACACAAAACATAACACCGTTGTGAAGACATAAGGGAGCGAACATTCGATTGTTATTGGGGGGGGGGCGGTATGGTGAAATTTGAAATAAAAAGTCAGAATGGCAAAAATATAGAAATAAAAAGGCTTTGGATTAAAAAAGACAGAATTGTATTTTTGACTGATAAATTATAGCAGCTTAATTTTTATTTAATGGAGCGAGCTAGCGAACAACAAATAATTCAGGCTACTTTGTTTTCGAAAATGAAAAGGCAGGACGAAGGAAATATCCATATCCTCCTTAAAGAAATAAATGGTTGCTCCCTAATAGGGATGTTAAGGTAATGCCGATTAGTTAACTGGGTTGTGTCGCATACACTTAATTGTTACATGTTTGTCTTTATTGCTGAGACATTAAATTAACTCCGGGGACTCCTGCATGATGGAGTTTCTCATTTCATTGAATCTCATGCATAAATTTTGTATTTTTGACTGCCTAACCTTAGTGAATTTACAACTAAAACAAGCAAGTGGTCGAACGTCGACTCAATGGGGAGCTATGTAGAGCTTTTGATGCCGAAGAAGGGTTGCTTCTGATTTTCTCTATCTCTTATACTTTTTGAGCTAAACCCTAAATACTATGGTCTGATCTTTTGTTCTATTTGTAGCCTGTTGGTGGTAGGCGTGCAAAAAAATCACAAACATTGTAGAGGACACCCTAAATATCAAGTGTACAAAGTTTTAAGTGCAATCCCTTCAGTTGTTTCAGAGAATTTATTTTTTGATTAGTTAAAAATTGATAGAAAAATTAGCTAAAAGGGAATACATGTAACTCTGTAAAGAGTTTCTCTATTGCTAGTTTGTTCTTGTTGTCTTTTGTCCCATGTTCTCTCTAGTGGAATCGAATATTGATCGATTGTATTTTTATCGAGTGTTAGATTTTGAACTTTGTCTTCGGTTATCGAAAAGGGGAAGGTTGGGTCCAAAAAACTGCAACAGTTTTCATTATATAAGCAAAAAACACTATTTTTCACCTTTAAAGGACCCTAACCTCTTTAAGGGATCATCTGCCAACTTCAAAGCTATGAAACTTTTCGTAGAGCTTAATGAACTAAATGTTTAAGCAAGCGACAGCTTTTCTCTATCTGCAAAAGTTTCATCCTATAGACCCAAAACACTATTTTTCACCTTAAAGGGACCATAACCCCTATAAGGGGTCATCTGACAACTTTGACCCTATGGAAACTTTGTAGAGCTAAATAGGCTGAACATTAAAGCAAGCAACAGCTTTTCTCTTTCAGCAAAAGTTTTCATTCTGTAGGCCAAAACATGCAAAATGTTATAGGGACCATAACCCCTATAAGGTGTCATCTGAAAATTTTGACTCTTTGGAGACTTTTTAAGAGCTTAATGAAATGAACATTTAAGCAAGCAACCACCTTTCTTTCTCTGCTATTGTTTTGCATTTTATAAGCCGAAAAACATGAAAACATGTTAATTTAGGGGCTGTAATCCCTATAAGGGGTCATCTGACAACTTCGACCCTTGGAGACTTTGGTAGAGCTAAATGAGCTTAACATTTAAGCAAGCAACAGGTTTCTATCTGCAATTGTTTTCATTCTATAGGCAAAAAACACTATTTTTCGCCTTTGAGGGGCTGTAACCCCTATAAGGGGTCATCTGACAACTTCGTCTCTATGGAGACTTTTGTAGAACTAAATGAGCTGAACATTTAAGCAAGCAACAGCTTTTCTCTATCTGCAATAGTTTTCATTCTATAAGCCAAAAACATCAAAACATCGACCAAATGGAAACTTTTGTAGATTTTCTGATGCTGAAGCAGTAATGTGGCATCAGATTTCATCTATCTCTTATACGTTTTGATTTACAGGCCAAAGACAGTAGTGTGACCCCCTAGTCTAGTCTGAACCCCTAGTCTATTTTAAGTAATGGCAGCCATGTTTTTTCACGACACAAGTTTGGTGCAGGACACATTAAGGATCATTCATACCAAGTTCCATTAAAGTCTGTTCAGTTGTTTCAGAGGAGAAGATTTTAGAACAAATGGTAACAGACGTCAGACGACGACGAGAGACGACAGAGGACGACGGACGCCAAGTGATGGCAATAGCTCACATGGACCTTTTGACGATTAGAAGAAACTAACTAACATAAGCAGTCGTCCAACAACTTGACTCAAATGGTTTTGTAATGCTTTTGATCCTGAAGGTGAAAGTTGGTTCGCATTTTCTCTTTATTTTATACTTTTAAGTTAAATATTATGATCTCTTTCTTCTGTTCTTTTTTAGTAACGGTGGCCATTGTCCGTTTGTCATAAATTTGACAAACGGTAGATGACGACAAACGCCAAGTCATTCTGACTGATTTTTTTTCAGAAATAAAAGGGTATGACGAAAATAATATCTTAACCGACCCCCCTCTAAAAATTGTCGCCCATGAGCTCGCTATGCTTATATTAAATCGTCTTAAAAAAGATGAATGTAATATATAACGACAAAATATTTGTGATGTAAAAAAAGCCTTTCCCAAAAGAAGTTAAGCTACGCGATGCAAAGGTTGTAATTGAGATGTTATTTATCGAGAAATGTGCAAAAATGTACATGTTTTCACTTAAGTACTTACTTGTTTATAAAATCCGGGAGGATAGAAGTGTTAGGGGACGGCCATTTGATTCTGAGGGGGGATGTGGGGCTGGCAGTCTCGGTCGAGACAGATTTTTTATTTTCAAAATTTTGCGGGCTAGAATATTTTATTTTTCACCGCTACGCGGCAAAAATATTTATTTCCTGCATACAATAGCTTAAATGAGCATGGATCTTAGGACAAATTTTTAATTTTCTGACAAACAGAGTCCAGATTATTTATTTCCAACTTTTTCCAAGCCAGAATATTTATTTACAAAACCTGGCAGCCCCCCTCAAAATGAAATGATCGTCCCTTTAGTGCGTAAAGTCAATTTTGGACGCATGCATTCAACTTTCTACGGATTGAATTGATTGAAAATGTATATTATATATATATGCATTTATTAAATATATCAATTTAGCAAAAGAATTATTGATCATGCTATTTTAGACTACCTATAATATATTAAATAGTCATCGTAATTGGTCCTTCTCCAATATTGACATGTTGTTATCAATATGCCAGCTCATCTGAATTTGTAGGACTTTTCAACAATTGAAAATTTTGCTCTATTTTTAGCAATGGGTTTTTAGATTGTAAAGCCAGTCCAACTTTTGGAAAATCACCAAGCTGGTATAAAAAGGTTTTATTGCTAAATTTAGTTTCATTTTTACCAAAGATTTATTCCATTTAAGGTAGGTTAATTTAAACTTTAAGATTGATTTGTGTGCCATATTATAAGTTAGACTGATAATAATATTGAACATAATTAAGGGCGCAAAATGTACACTGTGAAAATATATAGACTGTCTTGTCCAATTTTTTTTTTTTAACAGGCTACATCACAGTCTGTCAGTGTAAGAATTTATTTTAATATATTGACGGTACATCTTCAACGGCTTGCTGCCAGTCGGTTCTCGTGGCTCGTTATTGGGCGAAGTCTGCAGAGGTTGTTTTTTTTTCAGATATTGCATAAAACATACAATTACTCAAAGAACTAACACGACCATAGCGGTACCAATGAAACAGTCAATTTAGTAAATATTGAATGTTTAGTGTCAATTTTATTTGATCGATTTTCACGCGTTAATGCAAAATGACAAAATGACTGACATGCGTTATTTATTTTTACGCATTATCATTTCGGTACCGATCAATGAAATTTATAGATTCGGCCTCTGACCTTAGGATATGGTTTTGTATTAATTCCAAAATTTGTAGTTTATATTTCTTACTTTAGTTTGTATCAGTTTTCTATCATGAATTCGTCTTCCCTAGGCAAGAGTTACGATCCGCCCTTTCTCTTCGTAACCCTTGGTTAGCGTAGATGTCATTTATTATAATTAAAAAATAAAACTGTCGAGACTTCTATTCACTCGATCGGACGTGTATTGAGCACATCGTAAAAGTTCTTAAGAGTGACCAACAGCAACACCAACCAACACCCCCCCCCCACACAACACCCGACACCCCACCTCCAAAGACATGTTAACATGGTTAAGGCTAATAGATAATAGGGAATACTTTAATGTTGAATACATGTATTGTAGGTCAATAAAGAAAAAATTCTTCGGCCGTTCCTCTTCCATTACATTTTTGTAAATATTTTTTTCAAAAATAAAGCATACAAGGTAAAAATGAAAGTACAATATTTGTTTTCAGAAAACAAAAAAGATAAGTTATTGAAAGTTTTAACTTTTGTTTAACGTTTAATTGTACTTTCACAATTAAAGTCCTTTATCACAATTTTTAGAAAATCACAGGTCAATATATGTAGTGTGCTAGCGCAGCAAAAGATTGCAAGTTGAACGAATTAATCTTAGTTTACAATAGTTTAAATACTTATTGACTAGGTATGAGAGAAATGAATATATTGCAACTATTGTCTGAGGCGTAGCTTAAGGCAGAAACTGTGTCCAAGGGAAAAAATCTGTTTCCCCAGATACCCAGTCCGTAAGTATTTAATTTAACCGAAAGAAACAGCAGACAAAACGTTTAGAAGTAAACGAATGGCCACAATGTTAAAACTCTCAACACGACTGGTACATTTGTGGAAAAAAACCCAACTTATAAGTGTTGCATCGTTTGTTAGAGAAAAATAAAATATATCACTCAAAATTAAACAATGAAACCGATAGGTGAAGGCGGGCATATGGGGGTATAGTAACTAGTGACGGATTAATAGTTAAACGCAACGAAACAGGAAAAAAATCAATGAATGGTGAAAAATAAGGTAGATGCATTTATTAAAGAAAAACATTACTTCGGTATAAGAATTTCACAGTATATGTATGGCGATCATGAAGTTTAAAATTATATGCTGAAAAAATGCAATAAAAACATTTATATTCAAATATAGCATAAGAACTAGATTTTTTGATAGATTTAAAGATGGACTTGGAAAGTACTGGAGACCTAGCCACTTCTGAAAAGTCACCACTCAACGAGTCGGCTCTTGACCAGAGCGATTTTGAGCTACAGGTTCACGACATGAGAGAGCCACAAGGTAACCAAACACCAAAGTCAAACTTAATCAAAGCAGTAGGTTCACGAACTGCTTATCTTGGCCCTAAATCTTTTCGTATTTTCAAATTCTATTTTCACAAAACAAACTTTTTTTCTTTTTATGTAATTATGGCGTTGAAATGACGTCATATTGTGACCTTAAAATTGAAAATATGCTAATTTCAGCAGAATTTCGTCTTTTTTTCCAGTTATTGGTAGAAATGATAGTAGCCCCACCCCTTGCCCCCCCAAAAAAACTTTTTGCAAGATTTTGATAAATGCATTATTTTCTTCATGTTTCAACAAAAAAAAATGGCGAGGGGTGGCGCCACATGGAAAATCACATGTGACTGAAAAACTTGGTATTTTGGTCGAAAAATGAAAAATTGCTAATTGAGACTATTTAAGAAGCACCATGATACTCTTTAATTGACCAAAACATCAAAAACAATCTTTCCTCATATAACACAGAGTTTCAGCTTTGCATTCGCAAATAATTGAGTAAAACGAACCATTTCAGTTCAATATTTGTGTCTTTACATGGCCTAATATAGGGTTCGTGGTTCCAGGCCTTTAATATTGTTTTAGAACATGGCTTTTGTTCTGATATCATATGATGTAAATACAAGTACGCTGGCCAGTATAATCTCGGATATATTGTACATACAAACAGAATAAAGAACATCTTTTTTAATGTACTGTATGAATAAGCAGTGGCTCAGAGATATCTTAGGTTTTTTGTGACTTTTTGTGACTTTTTTAAACTCCATTTGGTAATGTGAGCTGTTGCCATTACTTGGCGTCCGGTGTCTGTCGTGTCTTAAAGGTGAACTGCAACACTATATTGAAGTTCACTTCTGACCAAGCTTTGTGAAGTTGGTTATTAGCAGGGGTGGTAGATGTTAAAGATTTGATTGGATTTGTGATTAGGTGGAGAAAAAAAACATGGCCACTGTGGCTAACACAAGAATTGAGGAATACATTACATTTCAAAACAACAGCTCAAAACTGTTATATTCTGATAGGGGAACTAACTGAAAGTACATGTACAAATACATAAGTATAGCAAAACATTTTCACAGCCTTTTCATATATATCATGCACACCGTGAAAGCTACAGTAAAGATTATGATTTAAAAATATGCATAAAAAACGTGAGATCTACTCAAAATGGAACGAAGCTCTCAAATGTATGGCACGTACGCGATATTAACAAAAACCTGATACATGTAAACCAGATTTATCGACCGTAAACTATAGTTTGCTGTTGATAAACTGGGTTTATCGCACGCTTACTATAGTTTGCGTTCGTGAAACCAAATTTATCAGTGGTAACTTTGGTTTGCGCGGTGCAAATGCTACTTTATCAACGCAAAACAGCATTTATCGACCGTAAACTACAGTTTGCGGTTGATAAAATCAGTTTATCGCCGATAAACTCAGTTTATCACCATGAAACCCTAATTAGCTTTTGAAAATCCCATTATCGACCGCTAATGATAAATTTCAAACAACTGAAATTATCATTAGCATCAGCAAGCAAACTATAGTAAGCGAGTGATAAACCCAGTTTATCGACCGCTAACTATAGTTTAAGGTCGATAAACTCAGTCATGTCAGTTTATGGGGTTTTTGTGAATGAGCTAGTATAATATCACCGTGACCTATATTTCTCACATTAACATTTAGTTTAGTTGTTCTTGTATGAGGTCTTAGATGGGGTCAAATTGAATGGTATTTCATGTAACACGAAAGTGGATCAATGTGACCTACCCCGGAAAATATTTTACACATGAAGGTTTTAGATAAATTTCTAGGTAAAGTTCATGTCCCAGGTACATTTTTGGGATCAATGATATTTCAAGAACGGGAGGGCCAGTATGTGGCTTTTAAACGCATATTCTAGTTTAGAAATACTTTGACGATACGTGTTTCAGTAAATTTTGGTCGTACATGTAGCTATCTTTTAAGTTGCATTTTACTTATATTAACTTGCAGTGAGTCAGGTGCGAGCGTTTGCTCAACGCTGGACTTCCTGTGAATATAGGACAAAGAAAAACGTTGTTCTATGTTTTCCTTTGTTAAATATCATAATCGATACACTGCACTTGTAATTTAATTTAATGTATTTTGGGTACGTTCTTTTTAGATAAAAAAAAATGGTTCAAGCAGGCGAAACGTACCTCAGTGTTACAAACAAATGAAATAGCGATGTTTTATTTGTTTTTGATACCATTATTTTGGAATGACTAGAGGCATTTTATTTATTTCTATCAGATACAAGTACTCCTATAGCTGGAAGCATGTTGAATATAGCGGACAGTAACGACAGTGGTATCTCTGAGTCGGTTTCTAACTCTACCATCATTCAAACTGTAGACGGTAAGCAATGTGTTTAAGTAAGGCAACAAATAGTGAATGCTTTCATTATATTCTTTATTATAACATCCCCTCTTCAGAGAAGTCGAAATGCACTGTTTTATCATTGTCCGTCCGTTCGTCCGTCCGTTTGGTTTGTACATCCGTCCGTAACAAAATTTCTGTCGATGTTTTTCAAGCAACTAAATACAATTTTTCATATTGATTTACTTAAGGATGTTCGCTACTGAAAAACTGACAGAAATCCCAAAAAGAGACTAGCAAGCATTCTTTAACATGTATTTTTGAGTAGATTTTTTTTTAAACAAGTCTGATGCATAAAATGAAAATATAATTGTTAAAAATATTAAATAAACAAAATAAAGTGATAGATTCTTGACCTCATATTCAAGATAACTGAAACTTTTGGCGGGAAAAGGTTTTCCCTGACTCTTAATAGGGTTAGCATTAGCACTATTTAGCTCTTAAAACCCATGACAGAAAAATAGGATTTGATACAACTCTGTATATCACTCCATTTTGACATATTAAAGACAATTGTAAAAAGAAAATAGGGGGTACGTGTCCAAAAAGTTTTGCCCTATTTTGATGGTTAAAAAGACAACCAGAGGATTCCGAAAAACTAATAGAAATCCGAAAAAGAGACTAGCAAGCATCCTTTAACATGTATTTTTGAGTAGAATTTTGGCAAAATTGGTCTAGAATCCAACCCTTCATTTTTCAGTGATCTCCTTTAACAATTTCTTGATCTTCCCTGATAAATTATTTTGAATTATGGTATGCAAACATACTGTAATAGGGATATTTTTGCTTGAATTTTGCATTTTCTGTTTTGAAAAATGTTGGCGATGTATAGTTTCGGCCAAAAGTCAGGCGTTGTATTGGCATTAATGGCTTATAATTCTAACATGGAAACCCAAATTTATGTGGTGTCATTTTCCCCTCTGTAATGATAACGCAAACTACGCAGAAAAAGAGCCATCGCGAATGATTCTCTTGTTACAGTATTTGGGCCATAATAATTCTATCTTTTTAAACAAAATCCTTCATTATTGGTAATGATGGTTTAAATTGACAAATTTCCTATATTTGCCTTATAATTTTGTTCTACTCAGTTCTCTGTCTCATCTTTATCATGTTCACTATAATTGTGGTTACAAGAACATAATAAAAAAAGTCTAGCTTCACTTTGCTCGGCATAAATGTTAATAAAATGTACATTGTAAAATAAATTTTAAATTCTTATATAATTTCTGCTGCTCAGGAATATTTGTTATAAGCAAATGCAAAAGACAATGAAAATGAAAGACAATTGTCATATATTTGCTCTATTTTCAAGGCATATTGTCTTATTATTCCCTTTTTTTTTACGAAAAGCTCTATTTGAAGCTCTCTCTTTTTTTTAACTTGAAGCCACTTGAAATTCAGAATATTCTAACATGGATCACAATTTATGCTCTTTATGAGGTTTAATTTTTTTATCGTTTATAGGTGACACAACCAGAACTAAAACTGACCTTGACCCAGAAAATGTATGTGAACCTTGTCAGTACAGAGGCCACACACGACGTGCAACAAAGTTTTGTAAAGAATGTGACGAGAGATATTGCGACGAATGTTCGTTTAATCATACAGTACAGAAACAGACAAAACACCACGTCTTGCAAGCCTTTATTGTCGCACCACCAACACCTAAACTACAGATGTGTGAACCATGTGTCTTGATGAAGAAAGATCAAGATGCTACTTTTAGATGTGAGAATTGTGATGAGCTTCTTTGCAATGCCTGCAAAGATTTCCACCTATCACAGAAAATAAATAAGGACCATTCAATTGAATCCTTAAGTCTGCTAAGCTGTGACGTCTGCTCCGCTGCCGGGACACCTGTAATGGCTGCTTGTTTTTGTCTTGATTGTGACCACCCGGATGCTCTATGTTTAGCCTGTGCAGATCAGCATACCGCTATGAAGAATAGCCGGGACCATAAAATGTCATCAGACCTCAGTTTGTTGATCTCAAAGTAAGCTGTATTTTTATAATGAATTTTTTACTGTTGCGCTTTATGAATAAGGAATATTGGATTAGTTTTTTTTCACGACTTAACGTATCAAGATCGCCTTATCGGGCTCGCACATGATACTAGTACATGTTCTAGACGTGAGAACAGAAGGTCTTATAATTCTTAGATCGACTATTTTTAATTTATTGACAATAAACTATGGCTTATATAACTTTATATTAAAAATCTATTTCAGCGGAAGCGATGATGCGGCAATTTTATGAATGAAGTTAATTTTCATTTATAATTAAAAGGGCCGTGCAAAAACTTTTGCGCGCAACAGCAATATGTATAGCAACGTCGTTTGACTCCCTCAAAGTGACCTACAGTTGATCTAATGCCAGTTCTAACATCTCTTTAAAAGTTTCAGGAATCTTTTTAATTCTGTTCTGCTGACAGTTCTATAGAACAGTTTATTACAAGGCATGTTCTGCCATAGAACTATTTTAAACAGTTCTACCCCATCACAGATTTTGACCTGTTCTAAGCTCTGATATTTCTAAGCTGTCTTACGCTCTGACTGTTCTAAATGTGTTATGCTCCCTGACAGTTCTTGGCTCCGACAGTTCTAAGGCATGTCGAAACTAAACCCTAACAGTTTAGAACTATTCTGGTTCATTGTCCAAAGTTTTAAACGTTCCATGGCTATAGAAAATAACATTGTAACAGAAAGCTTATATCAAAACAAAATAAAAGAAATGTATCGTTCTCTCGGAAATATTTTTAACATTTAAACATAACTAAAAAAACATGTCAATAAACAACACATTATGTCATTAAGAACTGTCATGGGCTAGAGGAGTTCTGAAGTGTCAGGGGATGGATTAGTTGCAATCAGTGTCATGGATTTGAACAGTTTATGACAGTTTTGACCCAGAACTGTTTATATCAGTTTGTGTCGCAGATTAGAACAGTTTTAGAACTGCAAGTAGAGTCTGACTGTCACAGTAGAGATGCTAGAACTGATTTAACTGTATTATGATTTTTAACACGGTCAATTTTAGCAAAAAAGAAAACATCAAAAGAGTGTGGCAAAAGTGTTTTTAAAGACTAGTTAAGTGGTCCTCATTAATAAGATTCAGCAATATTGCTTTGTGTGTGAGATTAAGTATTATC
Organism: Arcuatula senhousia; assembly: GCA_963971305.1. Lineage (NCBI taxonomy): Eukaryota > Metazoa > Mollusca > Bivalvia > Mytilida > Mytilidae > Arcuatula > Arcuatula senhousia. The sequence goes on along the minus strand of CAXARO010000360.1, from coordinate 433 downwards.
TTTGCTTACTAGACATACACATGAATAGATAAGAGTGCTAACAAATTTCAGATGAGCTTACAATGCAAGATATTTTTTTGTTATAATTGTATCCTCTCTATTAAGGATGAGTCTTAAAGAACATGAAGAGGAAAATGGAATTTCAAGTTCAGGCTCTGATATAAATGGTAAGCGAAGATAATCACACCCACAGGAAGCAAAATAAATCGAATAATATATAAGCACATACGTAAAGTGTGCAGCTGTAAATACAAGTAAACTATGCAGTTTACTTACTACAAATGAATTTCACAAAGTGATAAATCAATATACATTACTTTTGTAAAAAAAATAAATAAATTAATGAAAAAAAAAAATACTGCAAATTCAACCGATTATACTTGATGTTTTGGTAACACTTTATCAATAAACTTGATTTTAATCATTTTTTTTT